>OY288272.1:3674684-3898653 GCA_958450335.1 Hibiscus tridactylites | reverse complement strand
AACAAAGTTATTATAATTTATAACAATACTATTTTTATTATTTTACTTAAGATGTAAATAGAATTAAACACATGGTTTTCGTTTTCCAACAACAAACCAAACGTTGCGGATAATAACATTAATAACCGAAAACGGGGGTAGTTGCACTTGCGCCTTATGTGGGCAATAACGTCTTTTACTTCGCTAAGTGAAGGGAATTTTGTCATTGGGAAGCTTGCTTGGAATCCTTTGAAATTTTTTACTTTTGTTTTTCCACACACAAATATGAAATTCCTAAATTTCCACTTACATCACTAAAAAGAAAAAAAAATTTAAACAAAATCGAATTGGAATATTTTCTATGATTTCACTTTTTTATTCTTTATAATCTCTTCCTTATTCCACAAGGAAAAGAAAGAGGAGAAGGAGAAAATTTCCTCTCTCTTCACTCTTGATCTTCGTAATCTTCTTATTTGAATCCATCTCAGTTTTGAATATCAGAAAGTTTTTTGCTTTGATTTATGCGTGGAAATTGAAATTATTTTGTTTGTTTTTGTCTGTTGTTGACTGCTTGATCGGAGAGGAAGAAGCGGCTTCAGAAAATTCTCTGCCATCAAACCGATGCCGGATCATCGGCAAGTTCAGAACAATGGCGTCTCGGATCCATCCGCTGATAACATTGAAGGTAGCGCTCGATTCTTTCTACAATTCCTTTGTTACTTCAAATTATAGGAAGATCTGATGCCTCTTTATACCTTACCTCTGTTTGCCAATTTAATAAATTTTCTCTTTTGAGAATATTTTCTTTGCGATCATTCTTCATTCTGATATTTTTTTTTATAAATATTTTGAAAAAGGAAATTCTTACTCAGAGCTTTCTATAACTTAGCTTTAATAGTTTTTAAGCATCTAAAACAATTTTTTTCCTCAAAAAAAATTCCGTGTTAATAGATTAGGTATTTTTTTTTCATTCGGTTGTTAAATGTGATAATCAGGATATATTTTCCCCTTTTGAGAGATTATAGCTTTGGTTAATTTTTGTTCCCGTCTTTCCTTACTGTTTCAGAAGCAATTTTGCGGCTGAAAATTAATGATAATAATCAAGAGCTGGGTGTTTCTAAATCAGTCTCGTACCCTGATCGTCCCGGTGAACCGGATTGTTCTTATTATGTAAGGACTGGAGTATGCGGTTATGGAAATAACTGCCGTTTCAATCATCCGGCATCTGATGTTCAGGTATTCAAGTTTTTGTATAAGTGACTGGTCATTTAAAGATGTAAAATGTGTGGATTCAGATTATTGCTTTTAAGATGTACAAAAAGTTACTCTGCGGTTGTAGTTGTTGATTTTGTTGGTATTTGGTGCAGGTTGGCCAATATAGAGAAGAACTCCCTGAAAGATCTGGACAGCCAGACTGTGGGGTATAAATACTTCTATCGTCCCATTTAAGATCATGGATTGCTACATACTTTAAAAAATTGCCTTTTCCGGAGATGTTTCTATGTTATCATTTGCTGCTGGGGTATATTAATTCTTGCTGAGAGAAGGAAAAACATCTAATGAGTATTTGCTATTGATATAGGTGTTAGTTAATTAGAAACAGATTTTTGGGAAATGAATACTGAATGCCATGATACATAGCAGACACGAGTAGTAAAAGTATTCGCAATAATGTTAATGTGATATATGGCAAATGCAGTTTTCTGGTTAGGCCAGTCATGGTTTAGCTGTTGTTTTTGGTTGTCGACTTTGTGATGTGTAGCTTGAGATCACGGCTGATTTGGTCCATCTAATTTTTTTTTTTGTGTGTGTGTGTGGAAAGCTTTCTAATTAAGAAATATCATTTGATCTTGCTTTGCAGTACTTTATAAAGACAGGAACTTGCAAGTACGGCTCAACGTGTAAATATCATCATCCAAAGGACAGGAATGGTGCTGGAACTGTTATATTTAACATTCTTGGTCTGCCCATGCGTCAGGTGCTTTACTTTACTCTTCTTTGATGTGCTTACTTGACAATGTGTTGTCTCATGCTGACTCTCTATTTTCAGGATGAAAAATCATGTCCTTATTACATGCGGACTGGATCATGCAAGTTTGGAATTGCATGTAAATTCCATCATCCTCAGCCTGCATCACCTGGAGCTGGCTTACCTGTAAATGGACCTCCTGGATCATCAATTTTGCCACCCTCAGGTGTGCCATATGCTGGTGGTTTACCCACATGGTCATTACCTAGGGCACCTTATGTCTCTGGCCCGCGTTTACAAAGCCAAAGCTACATGCCTGTTATTGTGTCTCCCTCCCAAAACATGATACCTGCACCTGGCTGGAGCACCTACGTGGTAAGTAAATTCCTCATATTTTGAGTACTATCTATCTGAATTTCTAGCTACGGTATATTGTGGTATGTTATCTTGATCTCAAAATTTTGTTTCACTTTACCTTTAGTATGCTAAATTTAATATTGTGTTTTCATTTATCTGGACAAGAGTATAGCGCGATAAGCGCAAATCTTTGCATTTCAGATAATAAATCATCAGTCTTGACTCTTGATTTACAATGTGGTTTATGAACTTTCCTTTACCACATTCAACTAACCTGAGAGGGTTGGTCCGAAGGGTTTTCTGCAGTACTGCATGTTTGTTTAGAAAAACACATGATGTGCTGTTTCTTCTTATATGCTGACAACATATTATTATTTCTTTACTTGGAGACATGATGTGCATCATTTTTAATTGCCTGGTTCTAATGTTGTAATTGGTATTTCTATGTTCATGATTTGACTGCATCCTTACTACATTTCCGTAACATTTGACAATGTTCTTTCCAAATGGTTTTTCACTGACTCCTTCACACAGGAAGTGACTGTAATTGCAGATACTATGATAAAATGACAAAAATCTTAACTCCATTCATATATACAGAGTTCATTTACCATCAGACAGATTGTTGTCTGAGCTCTGCTTGCTGAGTGAATCTGAAAAGGTTTATTATTATTGTTATCGTTTATTATTATTTATTTATGTTCATTATTAAAAAAGGGAATGGTTTTCTTTCTCTTCCTCTGGATGATGGCACTTGTTATTTTTTCCATGTATGAAAATAATACTGTCAGCCAGTCCAAAGTTTGTCACGTCTTTTAAGTCTTTGAAGTCGTATGTTATTGACTGCTACTTTCTGATATCCTTGTATAGTGGAACCTATATGCTGCCTTATGTTAAGTATTCAACAGTATCCTGTGACCATAATCCCTTATGCAACATGTTTTTGCTATTCTGATTTTTTTACAAGTGGTTCTTGTCGATTAGAATTTCTTTTTTTTTTCCTTATCCCCTTATTTTATTATGATCAGGGAACTACGAATCCTCTATCTTCTTCTGGTGTTGTTGGATCCAATTTGGTTTACAACTCGGTGAATCCGGCGGAGTCAGGTTCTAGTGGACAGCTGCTCTTGTCATCATCAACGTCTGCTTCAAATTTTCCTGAAAGACCCGATCAACCAGAATGTCGGTATTATATGAACACTGGAACTTGCAAATATGGATCTGATTGCAAGTACCATCATCCGAAGGAAAGGATTGGAAATTCAGCAGTTAATGTTATTGGCCCACTCGGGCTTCCTTCAAGACCTGTAAGTTTCCTGTCTATTTTTCACATGGTCAGGTATTTAAACTAGATATTCATTAGGTTGAGTCTGTTTAATTCCATCAATCATCATTATTGGTTTGGTTGCCATATATATTAATATATTTCTTTTTGCCAAATAGTTGTATTATTTAATTATTTCATGTTCTTCGTGCAGGGGCAAGCTGTATGTTCAAGCTACACTATGTATGGGCTCTGCAAATATGGACCGACTTGCAGATTTGATCATCCTTATGTGGGATATCCTTATAATTATGGTCTAAGCGTTCCTTTATCCGCGTTCGATTCATCAGCCCTAGCATATCAAAGAATGTCACCAACAGCCCATTTATCTGAAACTCCTCTGCCATCAAAGCTTCCTGATTGGGCACGGAACACAAACTCCGTGAGCAAGAAACATCAGAACACGGATGCAAAGAATTCCGATGATCCCGCTGAGCAGGCTGCTTCCCCACATTCTTTGAAAACTTCACAGGATGATTAAGCCGATTTAATCGGCCGTTTTGTTATCTTTTAACTCTTGACTCTTTTGTTAATCCGTACCTTCCAAGGAGTTTTTTTTCTTCTTTTCTTCATGATATGCACCTCCTGCACCCCTTTCACCTGTGATCCGGCTGAATGTTATAGGCTGTTTGAATATTTGCTATGAGCAAAATGGTGGGGGGCAGGAAGCCATTGTTTTTTTGTGGTGAATAAAACGCAGGTGAAAGTTGTAAGATCCTTTTCCTTTCTTTGGATCTTATCACTCAGGATTACTGCATTAATATCTATAGTCATTACTCATTAGAATGCTTTTTAGTGTGATCACAACGGTTCAGTAACTCAATTTAGTTTTTATATTTTATTTTTAAATATAATTATGAATATGAAAAAATAAGGATAAAATTATTAAAATATCACAAATGAATAAAAAAAACAAGTTCAGAAAATATACTAGAGAACCTTACCAATAAATTTTTATTTTCCAAAACTTGAGAAGAAACTACCCACGAGCATTCCGATCCTAGTTTGGTTGTTCGTTATTCTTTTATTCGAACTCGAGACTGCATAAGTGGAATCAAGCTGCTTACCACTCGGATCTTTTATTTAATATTTTTGTGATTGTGAAAATACTCATTTTAGTTCATGCTTTCAGTTTAATCTCTCCGTTTTTATCAATTAAGTTCGTTGCTATTTTATTAAAGAAATTGACATGATCTAACCCGGCACTATCACATGTAAAATAATTGAAATTATAAAAATCTTAAAAATTTAATATTTATTTTTAAAAAATATAATTTGAAACAATTTGATTACGAGATTTTTGAGTTTTTCTATAGAATTTTATGACATTTAAGAATTCTTTTACAATTCCAGATTTTTTTACTATTTTTAGAAATTTTAATTTTCAAAACCTATTTTTACAAAGAATAGTTTTTTTCGATAGGGCCATGTCAATTTAAAAAAATAAATAAAAATTAAAATGATAGGTTTTTTAAGTGAAAATTCCATTATATTCCAAAGACTAAAATAACCATTTAGTATATTTGTAAACCGTGAATCGAGAAAATTCAATAAGAAAAGTTATAAAAAAAAAACGAAGAAGCAAGTCGCGTTATACCTTTTCTCAGTTTCCCTCTCAGAAGCTTGGTGTTAACTCGGTGAAATCGAATAAACTCGTTCGGGTCGACTCAAACTATGCAGCGATTAAGGAGCAGAGGCACCTCCCTTTTGGGTTCTATGGCAGTTCCTAACTTGAAGAGAAAAACCCTTAATTCTTGGGTTGCTGTTCAAGATACCTTCTTCTCCACCAAAGTACCTCATTTCCCCAATCTGTATTCTCCTTTTTCTAGTTTCATTTGATGGGTATTCATTAAATTGTTAGAATTATCTTTTGCGATTTCCCAACTAAAAAAAACTTGTCTGGATTTTGTTTAATGGTGATTGTTTTTCCCTTGTTAAATGTGATCAATGATTTGAATGTTGCAGGACACATTTGAGAGGCATAGGGTGGTATTTACAGTAGGAACTTCTATAGCATCGGTTGCTACTGCATGGTTTGGTGAGTTTCTCATCCGTTGCATATGATGCACTAGTAAAAATTATTGCTTGAGTTATGGAATTATGATTGTTGGGTTTTGTTTTAACTTTTAATTCCATCTATTGATCAATACCCTTCAGTTTAATCAGGCAGAATATAACAATCCTTTAAACTTATTTGGGAGTTGTCAATTTAACTCCACTACCTTGTTGAGCATGTCTTCAACCTGAAAAACTTCAGTCCTTGAGCCCTTTGGAATTAGCTAGTTTTTCAAGTTTTCAACTTATTGCACCTTCACCTGTAGTATCAAAATGTTTTATTGAAGAAGAGGAGAGAAACAAACTGTGCTGTGATTACTAATGCTGACTTTTATGGGCATTGTTAAGGATCTATCGATTTTTACCATGATATTACTGGTGGATTGATATGGTCATTTACTCACCACTCACAACTGTTTTCTGATTTTCGATTCATGTTGCAATATCCGGTCTCTTTGCATACGGGTTACCTTTTTTAGCTTGGATCTTCCGTCTCTCCATATTTTCCCCATCTTTTCAAAGTTTCAAATACCCATTTAAAAAAATTGGTCATTCTTTTAGCTGTTCTTTGGTTCATGGCTTATGGGTCCCTGGTTGTTTATTTTAGAACAGTTGGCTGAATTCTGAGAGCATACACACTTGTAAACGTTTATAAGTCAACCCTAGAGCTCCACATTTCCGTTTAATCAAATGCTTTGCTTTTGCATAATCAAGGAAGAATTGAGTTGCTGTGAGAAGCGAAATTTCATTTAATGTAGGTGTCTATGAAGCATAGCTCTTCTTTGATTTATGTGCTAAGGTTGAGCATCTAATACGAAACACATAAATGTTCGTACAGGATACTCTTTACGGCATTATCACGAATCAAAAGTTGACCAGAGGCTTGAATCAATTGAAAAGGCTGTGAGTATTCTTTTTGCATAATGTTAGATTGTTAGCAATGTGTGTTTTGCACATCATATTTTTTTTTCAACTTCCCTATTCAAAAAAGTGAAATACTGTATTATAGTTTCTTTTCAAGTAGCTTGTCTTGGGGTTAATTATAAATTTTATGGTGGTGGTGTGGATTATTCTTTGGGATCTCTGGATAATTTCGCAGCTGTCTCAATTCATTTCTAGTTAAGTTGTTTTGAATTGACCTTAGACCGACATAATGAGATAATAAGTGTTTCTCCTATGTGCTAAACTTAACACTTTTAATTGTAATCGATCACTTCCTATCTTGTTTGCTACTCCTTTTTGGTTAACATATCGAGGTATATGGAGGGTATTACATGCAAACACCTGATTCTAATTGGTTGTACAGCCGTAGTCCACTTTTATAGTTGCTGTTTGGTTGCCTGAGAGATTATAAAACCATTTTATGCAATTTTATCCCGTCAGCTTTAGAATTCTTCTCATTCACCTTTTTTTTGTTTTTACATTAAGTAATGTTTCATATCTCCTGACAGATGAAAAACAATCTTCATTTTGAGCATGCCGATTTCAAAAAACTTGTTGACCCAGGGCCTTCTAGAACTGCTGCTTGGGTTGCCACAACTGGCACGGCTCTTGTTGTTGGGTATGTTTACAGTGATTAACTTATTGCTGATGGATTCTTGCCTTATTTTAAACTTTACAATGTGTACTTGTTTTAGCCAGATAACGAACATAAAATGGACATTTCTCTGAAAATAGATTTCTCTTTGGAGAAGAAAATATTCTCATGAAAAGGCATACGTTCCTACTTGTATGTTGAGTTCTAAAGGCCTCAATTGTTCAGTGTTCACTCTGTTTTTGGTTAAAGTGTTGAAGTGATTTTTGGAGTTTTTGCAATAGATTGTATGCTTAATTATCTCTTAGTTGCAAAATGTTCTATGCTGATGATTGAGAAAAACATTGTACACGTATGATGAACTGATGTAGATAAGCTAGAAGGGCCAAGTAAAATGATATGGGGTTGTTTAAATTTCTTTTTTACTTGCAAATTGCAAAAGATAATAAATAGAGATCTTAGAAGTTGATTGAATTAGTCGTTTTTCATTTTTTTGGCACAACTCACACTCTTATGGCATGAGCAAATCACTGCCACACACTTGCACACCATGAGTGGACAATTCCTGCGATTTGAACCCACTACGTGGGTTGGGGGTGAACGTTCATGGCCATTAGGCCAAACGCTGGGGTTCGATTTGTCTTTCATTATCTGGTGAATGAATGTCCTGAATTACAAAACACCGATATGATATCCATAGGATGGGCTTTCGCTAAAGTACTTATCGATCACAGTGGTTTTATAAGAGCCAAGAGGTGAGAATGGTTTAAACATCCGATTGAATTGATTGTCTGTGCTTACTCATTGAAATATGAATGGTTTAAACATCTGATTGAATTGCTGTGTTCTTAGTTGCATTGTTACCGACTCATTATTTTCTGTTAAACATTCGTGTCCAAACACATGTACAGGGGTATGATATTAAAAAAAAACTGAAGCATGTCTGCATTGTACACATTTCCGACATCATCCCGGAGTGCGGATAACATATCTTACTTGTACTTGATTGTTTCTTTGCATTTAATTGGTTTAACTGCAGATATGGTTTGGGTTGGCGAGGTGGAACATGGTATGCGAATAGGAAGTTCAGAAAGGAGCAATTGAAGCTTGCAGGGCAGATAAAACCTAAAAGGTGGCAATTGTTGGGAGAACTAAAATCTAGAGGGTGGCAACTCCGGCTCCCTAGACCACCAGCAAGATTCCGAGTTCCACAGAGCGCACTGAAAACTTCCGAGAATACTTCTCCAGCATCAGTCAGTTCTGCGGCAGCCCGCCAATCATGTTAAGCATTGACAATCAAACCGAGCAATTGTTCAAGCGTTTCTGCAAACTAGTTATCAGTGTGCGTGTGTGTATAGAACTTCATTGCAACCAATATTAAAACAGTTTTTATAAATCTGTAGAAGTTCAAATAAGCATTCAGTAAGGCATAGATTCTGATTAAACATTCACGATCATTTTTTGTAAACTTTGAAAATTTATTTTACAAAGAAAAATGGCCATTCTTTGTTTGGAAGGCAAAGCATTTAACTAGTAACCCTCGTGTCGTGATTACTTTTAAATATTTACTAAAAAATCTATTTAACCAAATAAATAACAATAACATTAAGCGAAAAGCTGCTATTTTGGAGCTACGTTTCCGGTATTCAATTAAATTTTAGGTTTAAATCATCATACTTGACATTATCATATACAAAAAATCAAACGGAAAACTCTTTCATATAACGCCATTTTCTTTTCTGCAAATCTGGTATTGCCTTGAACGTCCATCTCTTCAAATAAAACATTTTGAAGACGAATTGTTAATTAAGGAATCGCTGCAGTTGGGAAATCTTTCAAAAGTTTGTGCTTTAAATATAGAAAAAAAGGGCCCATTTGATTCCTTGTTATGCATCAATTTGTTTGTCTGTTGACAAAGTGATGTTTTCAATAGCTTTGATTTTGTTCTTATTTGGATTTTCCGCTACTATAAAATTGCTGCAAACATTGGGGTTGTTGAAACAGGAAAAAAAAAGCATATATTATGGAGGTAGCCAGCAGTGTAACCTGTATTACTCCTATAATTCTACTGCTTCTTTTCTGTGGGTCAGCAGCTGGAAATAGAAAAGCCTTGTATTCAGTCGAAGCTCAAGATGATGGCATTGAGGTGGTTGATATGGCTCCGCCGTCCGATGAAGGTATCTGCAAATCAATGGTGGAAACTCGTGGCTATGAATGTGAAGAACACACGGTAACTACGAAAGATGGTTACATTCTGGGTATGCAAAGGATTCCCGTGGGTCGGTCTGGTGGGACACCAGGAACCAGACCACCGGTCCTGTTGCAGCACGGGCTCTTAATGGTTTGTTTGTTTGTTTGTTTCTAAGATTCCAATGCATTGAATTTCGACCAAAAAACCATTTTATGTGACAATGGCTTGCGTGGTGTCAGGATTCAATAACATGGCTGTTATTGCCCCCGGAACAGTCTTTGGCGTTTGTCTTGTCGGATAATGGCTACGATGTCTGGCTTGCTAACTCACGTGGAACAAAGTACAGCAGAGGGCATACATCATTCAGTCCTAACGATCCGGTTATTGTTAATCTTTGTGGTTTTTATGTTATGGGTTTTGAACATTAGGTTGATTCTTCACTGGTTTTCAGGCTTACTGGGATTGGTCGTGGGATGAATTGGTGGCTTATGATCTTCCTGCTACAGTCCGATATGTTCATGATCAGACAGGACAAAAGCTTCACTATGTCGGGCATTCACAGGTGAAGTTTTTTTCTTCAATATTTCCCAGATTTCAATAGTTTCTTAAGGTTGAGCAATGGTGAAAGTTTGATGTATTGTTTTCACTTTCAGGGAACTTTAATGGCTTTGGCTGCTTTCTCAAAGACTGAAGTGTTGAACATGTTGAGATCTGCTGCTTTGCTTTGCCCGATTGCTTATCTGGGGCAGATGACTTCCCCACTGGCAAGAAATGCTGCCGACAACTTCATTGCTGAGGTTAAACTTAAAACCAAATCCTAGTTTCTCTGTGTGTGTTTTTTTTTTTTCATATTTAAGACAACAATGTAAGATTCTTGTTTTTGACAGACAGTCTACTGGTTAGGCCTCGATGAATTCGATCCACGAGGGTAAGAACTAAGAACTTTAAACATGGTATATAAGGTTGATAGGTAAACTATGAACATATGATTTAAGTTCATGATCTGTTTCCTATGAGCAGGGAGGCAGTAGTTAAACTTCTGAAAGACATGTGCAGCAAACCAGGCGTTGACTGCACTAACTTATTGACCAGTTTTACAGGTACATCTACAATTTACAAATTAATACCGATTATTAGAAGCAACTGTAAATCTGTAATAGCCAAAATGTCATCTGTTCCTGTGTTGAAACTCTTTTGGACATACATTTACAGGCCAGAATTGTTGCTTGAACTCTTCCATAGTAAATCTTTTTCTAGACCATGAGCCTCAACCATCGGCAACAAAGAACATGATCCATCTGGCTCAGAGTAAGTATTCCATAAAGCCCTTTTGAAAAAATTACCACAAAGATTTATAGTTTAAGAACATCTCTGCTGAAAATTTTCTGGGGTTTGTTTATATACCAGTGATTAGGCAAGGGACCATAAAGATGTACGATTACGTAGACGTGATCGAAAATATGAAACACTATGGGCAACTGTCGCCTCCGGCATACAACATGGCCAGCATTCCGAATGACCTTCCTCTTTTCGTCAGCTACGGAGGGGAGGATGCTCTTGCCGATGTAAACGATGTGAAGCTGTTGTTGGGAAGTCTGAAAGATCATGATGGAGACAAGCTTGTGGTTCAGTACAGAGATGATTATGCTCATGCAGATTATGTCATGGCAGAAAATGCTAAACAAGAAGTGTATGATTCTTTAATTGCCTTCTTTAGGCTACAGTAGTCAATATATATATACACAGGGGGAGAGATATTCAATGGATAAATTTGTATTAGTATTTATCCAAGAAAGTAATGTTCTGGTACATGTCAACTGTCTATACAAGATTGGATTTGGATCTATAAAGTCATGCCAATTTCCACAAAAAGGATTTAGGACCCCTTCGGCACAGCTTTTCCACCGAGCTTTTGGCTGCTGAACGATCAAGGAGAGCGCTTCAAACAGGCGTTTGGGCACCTGATTTGGCTGCAAACGGAGAAGTTGTGCTGAACGAAGCCTTACACTATTAGTAACCGAGTATCTGCAGTTCTGCACTCTGGTTTTTATTATTATTATCATCGATTATAAGGTAATTCAATCAACTTATTTAGTTAAAATCATTTAGTCTTGGACCAAATGAAGAGATTAACTATATACAGTAGTACCAAATATATATATTTATTATTGAAGATGGCATAATTAACAAGTCTGGAGAGTAGTATTGAATCTACTATAAACTATAAAGTTATACAGTGAACTATATACTATATATATATATGTATATATTAGGCATATCATATCATAAACTTGGCTAAAGTAGTCTGGACCACACGATTGGCAACAATGGAATTGGTTTTCTCAGTGGGGTGGAAAGAATCCCAGAACACGTATTTGTCTGCATCAGAACATGTAAAAGGGTTGGTTCTGCTACATGCATATCCCATTTCGAACATCCCTGTCGCACAACATGCCACTCCCGTTACCTCAAAGCCTGCAAATTCCAACACAACGGTGTATTAAATGTAACAACAACTGCTTAACTGCCTGAGCCCAATATTACTATAAAAGTGGAAAGTTAGTTGGGGTGAAACATGAAGTGGTGCATGAATTTTCATGGTGCAATCAATTTATCCTATCCATATTCGACATTTGTATCGTGTACGATGTTCGAGTAATATGACTATCGAAAAATAAAACTATCGAGTAATGTAACATACCATAAAAGGCTGGTTTTTGGACTATATCCAACATAATGCCATACGGATCCGAAAAGACCATGTCCATCCCATTGAACTCTTTGTTCTGCTTTATCACCAAATCGTTCAATTTGCTATTGAACTCGGCTGCCAAATTGTTGTAACTAGCGACACACTCGCTTCCTCCCATGAGATTGCCGGTTCTCTCCAACGGCATACACCCCATCGGAGGCAACCCTCCTAGAGAAATTTTTCGTGCTCCGAGATCATAAAGTGCCTTGGTGAAATTCCCGGCAATTCCAATAAGGAAGTTTTCGTATTCTTTAATGGTGTATTGTGATGAACGGCCAGGGACCGCGTAATAGTTCTCGAGGAAGTCGTTTGTTCCGACGCTTATCATGTATAAAGCATCTTTGATTATATCGTTCGCTTTACCGTCTCCGAGACTGGCTCTCAGTTTCGTCTGAAAATCCTTGTAGTACTCCAATTCTTTCCATAATGGTATCACAGACTGCATGCCATAATAGTTAAGTTCATTAAGAGTATGTGTACACATATGAAGTGTGAACAAATAATTCGATGAAAACTTACTAGGACATTGGAAGTGGCATTGTCGTAGCCGGTTCCAGCAGAGGCGAAGGTAACCCCGGTGGCGAAATCCGATATACTATAAGCCGGATCAAGGTAAGCAGGAATGGCCCCTTTGAGGCCAAACGCCTGCGAGATGAAGTCTGTAGCAATCTTGCCATTGCAGAACCTTCCCGTGGGATGACCACCATTGAAGTCACGACCGTAAGGCTCGAAATTGCTCCTAGCAATGGTGGGGATGTAATTGTTGTTCCCGGCATCAACCGACGAGTCCCCGAACACTATGATTGCCGGAACTTTCCCATCGACATTTGCAAACGACAGAAGAAGTTGAATGGAAAAGAGGCATAAGATGTTGGTCATTGATGCCATGGCCATTTTGCAAACACAAAGTTGGAAGATGAATTGGGGTGAAGAAGGGTTGGATATGTATAAATATGAGTAGTTGGATGGTGAGTTAAAACAATGGGGGAAATATTGTTGGAAGATTTAATAGCTACCAAGAAAGGTACACTCAGAGGATGTGTTAGGGAACAGCTTCGTTTAAGTAAAAGTCAAGCTTTTGTGACAAAGATTCTTGCTTTTGCAAAATCCAACACCACAATTTATTTATTTTAGTTGAGACACCCAGTTTTTTTTTGTTGAGACACTAACGGGTTGGTTCAATTTGTAAGCAGCTTGGTTTTGCTTAAGAAAGTTTCAAGTTAGAAATTTTGTGTATGCAGAAAAGTATTACTGAGAGACTCTCCCACCAAAACTAAGCGTGACGCTTGTCGGTCTGAATTAGTCAGGAAAAAAAATTTATTTATACTACTTTTTTTGTTTTAAAATTTGAATTCTAACGGTTTCATTTTCCTAAATTAAGTAATATAAATGGGGAGAGTGAAATTAATGCAGAGATCAACTTATTTATGGACTGAATTTGCATGTGATGTTTTAAATGGGATTTCACCACCTATATTACAATTAACTAAAAAACTGTTTAAAATTAATTATATAAATATAATAACTTGTTTTAAGCATTAAACCTATAAACCCACTTCTCTTTTTTTTAAGCCAAACCCTAGTGATGCATGAACATGTCTCTAATTTGAAAGTAGTAATTAATTATGGGAACTAATCTTTATTGACTTTGGGATCAAAAGTAGTTGTTCCAATGTTGCATTACTTTTCTTGGGCAATAAAGTCGATTTGTAGTATTTGGCCAAGGCAGAACAAACAAGCTGGTACACTCATTTGTCAAGCCTCCATCCACCATGGGGATGGCCAACCTAATCCTCACTACTTAGCTTAATCACACTACACCCAGGGATGGACCGAAGGGTGCTGGAGAGAACGGTCGTACCCTTAAAATTAAATATTTTTATTAACAATCTTATATTACATCCCTGAAATTTTGTAATTTTACATCTTTATATTTTTAATATAATTTTTAATAGTTTGACTCCTTAATAAAATCTTGAGTTCAAGGCATTGATTGAAAGATGTGTCCAACGAGAAAGGAGGCGTTTTCTCCTTTATGTATGCAACTAATAATAATGTCTAAACCCCCCACCCACCTCCCAAGTCCCATCCATTATTGCATGTGGAATTAGTCTTTTTTTTCTTATTTAGAATTAGATTTTCGACTGAAGGACGTGGTCCCTTTTGTCTCAACATATATTACAATGTCATGGTTTCTCAGCAACTTCTTGCATCCATATTGAAGGGTACATATGCACGTTCATTACAGGTTAAAAAGTTGTCTGGATATATTGAATGAAGAATGAACATAAAGAAACTACATGAGTCGTGATTTTCATATATTGGTATTAGAGTAAGAATAAAGTGCAAAAAATCTCATAGAATTACAATAAATATCGTTAGAATAGAAATTTTTTATCTCTGTTCGGTGTTTCTATTTATGCCCCACACTAAAAATTAGATTTAAGGATTAGGATTTAGGGTTTAAAGTTAGGGCTTAGAGAATTTAGGGTAGGATGTATTTTTAAGGTATATAGTGTAGGGTTTAGGAATTAGAATTTAGGGTTAGGACTTGAAATTTAATTTTTTAGTGTTTTTTAGTGTTGAGACATAAAAAAAAGCACCGAAAAAGAACAAATTTTTTATCCATATCGTTGACCTCATATCCCAATAAAAAGTTATAGTATAACGATTTAAATTTGAGAAGATTACTATGCTCAAGTGGACTTAATACACCTAAGCTTAAGTCCTTGCGGAAAATCGATATTATCTAAGCGATTATTATCATTAAAAACAACAAAAATATTATGAGAATAACTTCTTAATTAAAATAGTCTCCTCGATTATCTTAACAACAAGGAGCCGTCGTCACTAGATCCAACAAAATAGATATGTTGGAAAAGAATTGAACATCCATCAAATGAAGGATTGATTAGCGGCGAGCAAAACTCGACTCAGCTCGAAAAAATGAATTATTCGACTCGACGCGAAAAAATTTAACTCGTAATTTTATAAACTCAACTTGACTCGGAAAAATTTCAAATAAAGTTTGAGTTATAAAATAAAAAATCGAATGACTTCAATAACTCAAAAATTTTAGTAATTAGTGGATCAGTTTTCAAGTTCGAGTCGAGTCTCTTTATTCTTTTATACGTATATCACATATGAAAAATATAGAGAAATATATGTGTACTGTATATGATTACATAAAGCTGTTTAAATTGGAACTAATTAGTATCATAATATTATAAATGTTTACAATTAAATTTGAATAGAAACTCGAACAAATTGACTCGAATTTTATAAACTCAGTTCAACTCAAAAAACTTAAACAAAGATGAGTTATAAAAAAGGACCCCTTAACTCGGCTAACTCAAAATTTTTGACTGGACTCGATTGAATGTCTACCTTCAAGACTGACGACAAAACCAAACCTGACAGAGAAAAAACTTTAATTTTATGACGATACAAGACAAAAAAAATGTGTACCATACAAGATAAAAAACTTCTATTCCCTCCCTCCCATTCAATATGTCTAATATTAATTTTTTTGTCATTTTTTAAATTTTGACTCACTATTACTTTAAATTTATTTTAATAAAAATGTGAAAAATATATTTTAAAAAGCTTCAATTAAGTAATTAAAAATATATATATTTTATAAAATTTAAGTAATTACAATATTTAAAATAATTATAGTCAAAATTTAAAATATTAACTCTTAAAAAATCAATACTAAATAAATTTAGTGAAATAAAAAAAACATTATTTTGTTGAGACAATAAGGAGAATTTTTAAACAAAAAAACCCTAAATTTATAAAATAAGTTATAGACCTGTAAAGTATATATACAAAATAGAAGTCGTCAGTAGTTGAACTATTATTAACGTTAGGGGTGAAAATGAGTTGAGCAGAGTCCGAGCCTGGACGGACTCGGCTCAAAAATAGTATTAGTGGATTTGAAGTTTATCAAGCTCAAAATTTTAGGTTCGAACTTGAAGTGGGTAGTTTGAGCTTGGCTCAACTCATGATTTTTCTCAAATTACTTTTAAATATTTTATTGAAGTTTTAAAAAATAACATTTGATAACATGTTTGGGAAAAAATTAAACAAATACTTATAACTTTGAACTATACAATAAAATCATCTATCATTTTCATAAGAAAATATAAGCATTAATTATATAAAATAATATAATATAATTCAAAATAAAAATAGCATAAAATTTAAAAGAAGGAAGAGAAATCTCATTGATCAACAATCAATATATATGTATGTGTATATATATATAATTCTATATAAATATATACTTGTTTTGGGCATGTTCACAGTTTTTTGAGCTAAACTTTAACCGAATCGAGTTCAAGTAACTTACGAACCAATCCAATCAAGTTTATTATCACTCTTAATCAACATTAATCAGACGGGGATAGAAAATGAGTGAACGCAAACAAAAAAAATAAATTTATGAAGGGCCGTTTAATTCAAAACCTAACCTATATATGAATTATAAGTTTAATGTTAATAAATTAAGTTGCAATCTAATGAAAAAGCTTTATAGTGTGGTATTAATTTAGAAACTTTCGGACGTAGAGGCGGAAATCTCTGTGTTAGCAACTAATTAGCATCTAACTCATCAGGGTTGAAGTTCAAATCATCTTTTTATAATAATTTGCTAGAATTCATGCGACTCACGTTTTGAGTACCAAAAAAACATACTTTTTAAATATTTATATTTATAAAAAAATATTTTGAAAATTTCAAATTAAAATTTTGAAATAAAAAATATTTTTATAAATGAATGACTATTTTTAAATATATTTGATAGTCGATAGGAGTTTTGGACATGTGCGAGGTGAACGACCGCACAATCCCCAAGAAAAGAGGGGCTCCAAATGAGTTGAATAAAATGCTCATAGAGAAAAATAAAAGATTCTGGTTTAACAAATTACAAAAAAAATGTTTGAAGAAGATCCCATAATATATTTTTTACTAAGATAAAAATATCTTTTTAAAATAACTTTATATATCATTGACACTATAAATTAAAGAACATCGTTTTAATAAACTGCACATGGCCCTGTAAATCTTTGAATCGTTCCCTATAATAGTTTAAATAAAAGCACATGGCACTCTAATAGACCTTTGTAGTACTTAATTTAAATTAATTAACCAATAAATTAAATTGCGAAAATCATAAAAAAATGAAATATTTTTGAGGTAAGAATCCAAGGATGGTTTTGAAGGTAAAAATCGTCATCTTATCATTTAAGCTTTAAGAAAAGTTCAATCTTTTTAAGTTTTATGAAAAAAGAAATCTGAAGAGGATTTTTGAGGGATTCATGCACACGAGATATTGTATTCGCATTAAATATGTATGTTCAGGGGCGAAATATTGCAGGAGGCAAGGGGTGTGGGCTCCTGTCACTTTTTTTTCCCAACCGTATGATAGAGGAAATAAATCATTTGAATATGAACTGTGAAACTGAAATAAGATTGGGAAAAAGAAGAGTGAAATTCTGTGAAAAATTAGGTGAAGAAGACGAGAGAAATTGGGGAGAAATTTAGAAGTATTTTATTGAATCATTGTGAAAAAGTGAATTACACATAGCCCATTTACATTCTATTTAAAGGCCCGGTAACTTCCTAACAGACTCAACAACCCATTTAACAACTCAAAAACAATACCAACAAACTCCCCAAAAGATTCCACCAGAACTTTCCATTAATCAATTCTGAAATTCTCTAATATTTCCCCTGCTTCACTTTTCTTCTTCACAACACAAATCAACAATGCATAGCTTGCTGCGACAAGCCTGAAACGCAACAGGAGACAGTGGCTTGGTGAAGATATCGGCAGTTTGAGAATCAGCAGGAATGTAATTGACTTGAAGACGTTTGGCCAGGACCTTTTCTCGAACAAAATGAAGGTCCAAGTCAACATGCTTTGTCTTAGCATGAAGGAATGGATTCGCAGCCATGGCGACTGTGCTGGTGTTATCACACCACACTTTAGACACATCAGCAAGAGGGATATGCATGTCAGCCAAAAGTGAGTGAAGCCAAAGAACTTCAGAAGATGCATCGGCAAGGCTACGATACTCCGCCTCGGCTGTAGAGCGAGACACAGAACGCTGTTTCTTAGAGCTCCAAGAGATGAGGTGATCACCGAGAAACACACAATACCCGGATGTAGAGCGTCGATCATCCACATCGCTACCCCAGTCCGCGTCGGAAAAAGCAATTAGGGCACTATGAGGATCTTGGACAGCAGAGAATTTTAACCCAAAATGAAGAGTACCTTTCAAATATCGCAATATCCGCTTAACAGCAGTCCAGTGCACAACAGTAGGTTGCTGCATATATTGAGCAACTTTATTGACGGAGTACGAGATATCAGGCCGTGTATGGCAGATATACTGTAAAGCCCCCACAGTACTTCTATATTTTGTAGCATCCTCAAATAAATCACCATCCAATCGACTAAGCTTAGGATGGACAGCCATGGGAGTTGAGGCCACATTGCAGTCCTGCATATCACACTTATCCAGGAGCTCCTGAATATACTTCTGCTGTGTAAGAACAACACTACCAGCCATAGACTTAGCTTCAATACCAAGAAAATAATCAAGTGTGCCCAGATCTTTAAGAGAAAAACGACTATGCAATTGATGAATAATAGATTGAATATGTGATTCAGCACAGCCAGTAATTAAAATATCATCAACATAGATGACAATGTAGGTAGTTACGACATCATCAGTATACACACATAAGGATGAATCAGCATTAGAAAACACAAACCCAAGAGTAAGCAGAAAACCTTTGAGTTTAGTGAACCAATTCCTTGGAGCCTGACGTAACCCATATAACGCCTTTCGAAGCTTGCAAACCAACAAGGTACCATCGGGTGCATGCTGTTCAAAACCACTGGGTTGAGACATGTAAACATCTTCATCTAAGTCTCCTTTGAGAAAAGCGTTATTAACATCAACTTGATGTATACGCCACTGATTCGTCACAGCCAAGGAAATGAGAACATTGACCGTAAACGACTTGACCACAGGACTGAACGTTTCAACAAAATCATGGCCAGGAATCTGAGAGTAGCCCTTGGCCACCAGACGAGCTTTAAGTTTGTTGAGAGACCCATCAACATTCTGTTTTACTTTGAACAGCCACTTACAGCCAATGGCTCGACGAGTGGGTGGAAGAGGGACCAACTCCCAAGTGTTGTTGTCCAGCAAGGCCTTATATTCCGCCATAACTGCAGCACGCCACTCAGAATATTGCAAAGCTTCATGAACAGAAGTTGGAGTAGCACTAAGCTGAGCATGATAGATCTTAGGCTTAAACACCCCAACTTTGCTACGGGTTACCATGGGATGTGTATTTGTAGTGGGGAGAGTAACATCAGATTGTGCAATAGGAGAGGACTCATGAACTTCAGAGTCAGAACTAGCAAAGAAACCATCCTCATGTAAATCACAAGCAGCATGAATATCATCAGAAACATGTGCTGAACTAGGCTGCACAGTAGCAGCAGGGGCAGGACAAGTTTGTTCACCAGCAAGAACTGCACCAGGGGATGAACAAGGATGTGAGGAACTAGAAAGTGAAACATCAACACTCGCAGGAGAAGGTGCATTCGCAGGATAAGAAGAAACATCTGGTGATCCAGCAAGAACTTCCAGAGGTGCAGAAGGGCGCCCACCAGTAGGAGCAACACTAGGCTGTGAGTGAGCAAAAGGAAACTCATCTTCTTGAAACACCACGTGGCGAGAGATATAGACCCGACCAGAGGAACTTAGGCACAAATAGCCCTGATGGTGAGGCGAGTACCCTAAGAATACACATGGGGTAGACTTAAAATCAAGCTTATGCTTGTTGTATGGCCGGAGATAAGGAAAACAGCGGCACCCGAAAACTCGAAGAAATTTCAGGTCTGGAACCTTGCCAGTAAGCTTTTGAAGAGGAGATTGAAACTCCAAAACCTTCGTAGGCAAGCGATTGATAAGAAACACAGCACTAAGGACAACATTAGACCAGAACTTCAAGGGCATGGAGGCTTGCGCAAGAAGTGTTAAGGCCGTCTCCACAATGTGCCGATGCTTCCTCTCAACAACACCATTCTGTTGAGAGGTGTGCGGACAAGTCACACGATGTTGAATCCCCAACTGTGCTAACCGAGAATCAAGAGCCTTAAACTCCCCTCCACCATCAGTTTGAAGAGCAGTAATAGATGAATTAAATTGATTATTGACAATAGCAAGAAACATGTCAAACGCAACTGAAGTCTCAGATTTATTTCGAAGCAGAAAAATCCAGCAATTACGACTATAAAGATCCACAAAGGACACATAGTAAGAGAAACCATTAGACACAACAGGGGCGGGACCCCACAAGTCAGCCTCCACAAGTTCAAATGGTTTTGTGTACACTGTGGTAGAAAGGGAAAAAGGTAGGGCATGCCCCTTACCTAATTGACAAGCATCACAGATCCTATGGGAACTTAATGACACTCCTTTATTTACTACAGATTTAAGCACCTCAGACGAGGGATGACCTAAACGCCTATGCCAAAGCCAGTAAGAACTATCAACAGTAGCTGCAACATTGCACTGAGCAGACGGACTAACAAGAGTACCATGCAGTCTGTAAAGTCCATCTTCATGAATGCCAGTTAAAAGAACCTGCCCTGTAAGTCTATCCTTCACACAACAGCCAGTAGAGGAAAACTCAAATACTACATCATTATCCTTAGAGAAACGTGAAACAGACAAAAGGTTTCGAGATATCAAAGGAACATGCAGCAAACGATCAAGAACTAAAGATCTAGATGTAGTTTCCACAAGAGTTTTACCAAAGTGAGCAATAACAAGTGTAGAATCATCACCAATAGAAACCTTACCAGAACCAGTATAAGGACGCCTGATGTGAAGGTTAGCCAAATCACCAGTCACGTGATGTGTGGCGCCAGAATCAAGATACCAGGACGAGAGATGAGCAGTCTGTGGACCAAGAAGACAGTTAACCTGAACATCCTCATCAACAAGACCACTGGAAGATCCACTAGCACCTCTAGAAGGACTCACAAAAGGCTCATAAGAAAGTTCAGGAGCATCCTTAGAATAACAGAGAGCATTAACATTTGAAGAGTCAGGATGATCCAAAATAGACTCAGGAGCAGTGACACCTTTGAATTTTTTGTTGAAACGTTGCCAGCAACGATCAACCATGTGACCGAGCTTCCCACAAAGTTGACATTGAGTGCGAGGGCGGCCCCGAGCTCGTCCACCACCACCGCGCTGAACAGATCGACCACCTCGAGATCGATCAGCATCATCATCACTATAACGCGTGTTGTGAATACTGACAGGAAGCCTCATAGGATCAGAGAGGCGCGACTCAGCATCAGACAAGACAGAAATCACACCGTCTAGAGTGAACGGTTCACGGCTCGCCGTAATGACTGCGACAAACGGATCGAACTCCATCGGCAAACCATTGAGAATAGTAGCAATGTGCTCTACCTTAGAGACCGGCGTGCCACACATAGCCAGAAGATCACAAACTTCCTTGATCTGCATCGTGTACTCACGCATAGTCTGACTTCCTTTCTTCATCGAACGAAGGCGACAATGAAGGTGCATCACCTTCGTAGTAGAAAGCTTAGAGTATAGCTTAGAAATCGTACCCCATATTGCAGCAGAGGTATCTGCTCCGACGAGCTGGGGAAGAATCGACGGTCCAATGGTTGAAAGCAGCCAAGACGCAAGAGAGCAGTCTTGTTTAACATACTTGAGATAAGCGGAATTGACTGTGCGCGTACCATCAGCAGCCACCGTGAGCTTGGCCGGAACTGGAGCATCTTGATCTAGGTACGACTCCAACCCCTGACCCCGAATCAACAAGGAGACCTGCTGCTTCCATAACAAGAAGTTTGTGTCATCCAGAAGCACATTCACTCGCTTATTGGAGAATGTCGAATCAGACACATCAGCCTCAACCAGAAGCACAGAGTCACCGTCAGAAGCACCACGATCAACAGTTGTAGGAGTCACCATGGCAAAGAGAGGGAGTGAAAAGAAAAATTAGCGGAAGAGCGTATTACACCAGGATACAAAAATGGCGAATGATACCATGATAGAGGAAATAAATCATTTGAATATGAACTGTGAAACTGAAATAAGATTGGGAAAAAGAAGAGTGAAATTCTGTGAAAAATTAGGTGAAGAAGACGAGAGAAATTGGGGAGAAATTTAGAAGTATTTTATTGAATCATTGTGAAAAAGTGAATTACACATAGCCCATTTACATTCTATTTAAAGGCCCGGTAACTTCCTAACAGACTCAACAACCCATTTAACAACTCAAAAACAATACCAACAAACTCCCCAAAAGATTCCACCAGAACTTTCCATTAATCAATTCTGGAATTCTCTAATACCGTAATAAAACATTTTTTTAAAAAAGTAAAATTAATTTTATAATTCTTTCGATCATTTTAAAATTTTATTATACCCCTCAAAATTTTTAATTTCATTCTAATCTCCTTTGTAAATTTTTAGGTATGACCTTGTATTTTATTCTTGTTGACCATTTGAATGAATTGAAACTCTCTTTTATGTGTTGAATGGTAGCCAAGGAGATTGGAGAACCTTCAAAGGTTCGGGGAAAAGCATATTGATTGAGTACACCTATAATTTTAAAGTGCTTGTTAAATTTCACATAAATGTGATTTCTCGCTTGATCTTTAAATACTTAAAGTACGTTCGGAGTGTTTAATGTGAAAATGGTAGTTTTAAAGACCGTTTTGATGTTTTAACCATGCCATTAATTTGTGTTAATTTGAGATTACGTCGGGTTAAAATGGAGTTGATTGAGGGTTTTTGAGTTAAAAACATTAGTTTTTCTAGGATTTTTTTAGCATCGATAAACGAATATCAATACTTGAAGAACAAGCTTTTGTAACGGTCTGTTCGTCATAACAAGTGAGACCGCACGAGATATTTTTTGGTTGTGTTGTGCTTAATGCGAGATAGCAATAAGGGTGTAGTACGTGCCGTACATTCGTCCAGTCCTCGAATGGGCGTGTGCTGGTTAGGCAGCACACTGGTCGGGAGCTGTCCCCGCTTCCCTGATGAGTCTATGGGAGGGCAAAACCAGTAAGCATCGGAGATGAAAAAGGCTTAACCCCGGACGTGTGGGAGCCCTGAAGTGCCGCACGGGGAGATGTCTCTGCGCCAAGACTCTGATCCCGTGACACTTTAAATAAAACAAGTGTATGGGTACTCATTCATAAAATATCAATACTTTAACCATGAGTACCGATCTTTAGAGTTTAAAAAAAGAACCAAAGGGTCGTTTAAGTATAGATCATTTCATTACAGACAGCTACGAAGGCATTAATAGATTAAGAGAGTCGGTTGTCCTTCCTAAATTTTTTGATATAATTATATTTTAGTTTTTTTAATTTAAATATCAGTAAAATAAAGTCTTTACTCTTTCTAATTTTTAGAGTTTATAGGCTTAATAGACTCTTGCCCTCCCAATTCTTGATCCTAGCCCCCGTCCCTGATTACAGATGCAGCTGATCGGAATGGAGAAAACATACATGAAACTACAATCAATAAATACATATATGAATGAACAGCTATATGTATTGATATTGAAATAGCCTAGGTAGACATTTAACAACATGGCTACATGTAAAAGAGAATTATAGTAGGTAGTTGCAGAGGAATGAAAGGTTGATGTTAATGAGAAAACATAGCTAAAAGAAGAGGGATGAGATGATCGGATATGATTTTGTTGGTTTTTTGAGTGGGATGGAAAGCATCCCAAAATACATATTTATTCGCATCACTGC
Source organism: Hibiscus tridactylites (assembly GCA_958450335.1). Classification (NCBI taxonomy): domain Eukaryota; kingdom Viridiplantae; phylum Streptophyta; class Magnoliopsida; order Malvales; family Malvaceae; genus Hibiscus; species Hibiscus tridactylites. The sequence continues at coordinate 3,874,641 of OY288272.1, read as the reverse complement.
ATGTTAATGGGTTGTACTGACTGCATAGGTAACTCATCTCGAATGTCCCCGTCGAGCAACATGCCAATCCCGTCACCTCAAAACCTGCAAACACCATTCTTTATTAACCTCTTATTTAATAATGTGAGAAAAATAATGACACATGGACTCTGATAAGGAGAGAAAAATAATGTGAAAATAAATAAAATATTCACATCAGCATTACTATTAATTTTTTAACGGTTGATGATTAAAATGATAACGAAGCGTAATATTAGAGATGTTTTTTTTTCAAGAAGATAAATTTGGGGACCAAAAAAGAAAAATGTAGATAGTTTTATGACCACATGTGTAGTTTTCCCTGAGATAAAAATATATTTTTAAAGACAAATTGAATAGATTTGATAATTGGTGTCTGTGAATTTATAGCCCTTGTCTTATCGCTTTAACTGATTCCGAGCTGGTGTATGGCTATATTATCCCGGAGTCAGTCTCGAATACTGTAATAGTAATTAATTTCTTACACTATATTTAATACTACAATTATTGTATTAAATAAAAAATCACATTAATTATATTTTTATATCACTATCAGTCTATCACTATTAATAAGTATGAAAATAGTATTGCCCTAAATTATGTTTTTTTTATATACCACTTAAAAAAAATAAGTTCATGATTTATAATTAAGTTTTAAGGAATTAGATGTATGGGGTATTTTTTAGAGTTTAGAGTTTAGAAATTCTAATTTAGGGTTGAAATTTAGAATTTAATTTTTTAGTGTTAGGGATGATCGGAGAAGATAACTTTTGTTCAATAAATGATGAAAATTGTTTACTCCTAAACTATGTCCCGTTTGGTGCTCCACTTAAAAAATCAGTTTAAAATTTATGGTTTAAAGTTAGGGTTTATGGTTAGACTTGGTAAAGTATTATGGTTCAAAAACCTAATATTGAGGTGCAAACGAAACCTTCATGAAATTATATAAATTTTGAATGAGATTAAAGACAAAACCTTTGTTAAGTAGTATGGTCCAAACACCTAATACAGAGGTGCAGATAAAAGCTATTTGATTAGTTTCAACTTTCAAGTGATTAATTAAAGCAGAAATTATTAATAAGAGTGGTCCGGCCAACCCAGCAGTCCCCACTAGTATTTTCCCTTTGAATGGTGCAGTTAAGAAATAGAAGAAAATGCAACGAAAGAGAAACTTACCGAACTGAGAAGGTTTAGTTATAATCTGATAGAAAATATCATACGCAGGTGCCGACACCATTCGCATTCCGGGAAGATCTCTGTTCAGTTTCACGACCAGGCCTTCCAATTTCCTGTTGAATTCCAATGCCACATTGTTGTATTCGGGTACGCAGTCGTTTTGGCCCAGGATATTGGTGGCCCTCTCCAGCGGCAAACACCCCATCGGAGGAAGGCCGGTGATCGACAGTTTCCGAGCGCCGAGACCGTGGAGTTCCCTTATGAAGTTCTCGCACAGTGCCAGCAGGAAATCCTGGTATTGTCTAACGGAGAACTGGGATCTTCGTGTGGGAAAAGTGTAGTAATTTTCCATGAAATCATTCGTCCCTAAGCTCATCAGATACAACGCTTCTCTCAGAATTAGATTTGCCTTCTTTTCACCGACGTATGCTCTCAGTTGTCGCTGATACTCTTTATAATACTCCAGTTCCTTCCACAGTGGGATGACATTCTGCAAATCAATAAACGGAACTTCATTAAGTTATATTCAAATGTATATGTATATATATAATGGTTTTCAACTTACAAGCACTTTGGAGGTTGCATTGTCGTAGCCAGTTCCGGCGGAAGCAAAGCAAACGCCGGTGGCGAAATCCGATATATTATAAGCTGGATCCAAGTAAGCTGGGATGGCTGGCTTGAGTCCAAAAGCTTCGGAGATGAAATCCGGAGGTATTCGGCCATTGCAGAAGCGTCCCGTTGGTTGGCCGCCGTAAAAATCACGGCCGTAAGGCCGGAAATTGCTCTTCAAGAGCGTGGAAATCACGTTGTTGTTTCCCGAATCGACGGAGGAGTCTCCGAACACTATGACGGCCGGAACTTCAGCTCTGGTTGAAGTGAAAAGTAATGAAGATAAAGATAAGAAGAGCCAAAGAAGAAGTGGAGTCCTACTGCAACAAGACATTTCTCCTTCACTGTAAGCAGAGCAGAGGGGCTTAGGAAACTGAAACTCAAAGTTTAAGGAAAATAAAAATTTTGCAAAAGTTTAATGGACAAATGACAAAACAATATAGAGGGGGTTTAATGGGAAATATTTAAAAGATGTATGTACTGTACCACCTACTATCTGTAGCTCTTTTCGTTATATAGTATTCACAATTAAATGAAAATTCACATTAACATATAAAGTTCAGGTACCAATGTCACGAAAAATGACAAGTTCAAGTGTTAAATTGAGCTAAACTAAACTAAACTTAGATATCAAATTGTGAAAAGTGGACATATTTAGTGACTAAAAAGTCTAAAATGTGACTTATGCCTAAATATTAATATAATAAGTAGGTTTACATATTTGATGCCACCAAAATCTGGTTTAAATAATAATGATGAAATTGAGAGGGTGGCAGGTGAAAACAGCAATATTCCATAAGGCAAAGGCCCATCATGTTCATGTGTAATTAGGGTTGTCCATTAATTTGGAAGAGAAATGAGTGTGTTTGTAGAGAGTAGGTGTAAGCTTTAAAAGCTGCATGGGAGTTGGAAAATGACAGTCTGAAAATCTAAATCTGAAGCCATTAATGGGTTTCCCCCTCAACAAAGAAAGAGGCTTTCATTTGCTGCTCCTTTCATTTCAACCCCATTTTGGTTATATTAGCTGCATGAATTCTTGATTTTCATCTGCTTCAAACTTTTACAATCTAATTTGATTTGTTTATGGATAGAATTAGGTCGTAAAGATTTTTCAAGCACATGCTTGAATTGGTCGATTTGACTAGGGATTTATTTGTGTCGAGTGAGTAAAATTTTTGAGTTAATTGAGTTGACGAATTATGTTTTATAACTCAAAATTTATTTATTTTTTTCGAGATAAGCTTATGAAATTCGAGTTAGGTTGTTCAAATTTTTGTTCAAATCTAATTGTAATTATTTATTATGTTATGTGCTAATTGGTTCTGATTTAAAAGGCTTTTTATAACCATATATATAATATATATTTCTTCATTTTTTCATATGCAATATACATATATTAGGCAAAGTTGAGAAACTCGATTTGAACTTAAAAATTGGCCCACTAATGACTAGAGCTTTCGAGTTATTCGAAGTTGCATTTATAACTCATACTTTATTTGATATTTTTACGAGTCAAGTTGAATTTGAGAAACTACAATTTCAGTCAATTCAAGTCGAGTTGAAAAATTTTATTTTTTAATCGAATCAAGTTTTGCTCACTCTTAAATCCTACGGTCCATTTCGTTAGTTACATATAATCAAATATAAATGAAAAATAACTATTTAATTTGATTTTACAATTTGGTCGGGTGGCCAAGCTGTTCATCTTTGTTTTCTCATATTCCCTTAGGTCATGAGCTCTAGACCCACTTGGAGCACTTCACTCCCTTCCCTTAGAGTTTTCTTCCCTTCCTATAAGTACGATTAGAATTTGTCAAGACAAAATTTAATTTCTAAAAATAAAAACCCTTGTTTATGTGTAATTTAGATTGAATTGGTTTGGACAGATCATCCTATCATGGTAATATTTGTTATTCTTTTCGAATTATATGAATGGGAATGAATTAAATTAAAATCAATTTTGTTTTAAAACTTAAAATAAAGGTGAGTACTTGATTGAATTGGGTGAAAAAAATTTAATTACTCAAGCCAACAAGTAATGTTTTATCATCCTAACTCATTTTCTTTTTCAAATCAAATTGAATGAAATTCTTTTAGTCAAATAAATTTATTAAAATTAAATTAAAAAAAGTCAAATTAAAACATTGTTGACAACAGAACTAAATTCAAAACTAAAACAAATAATTTAATACCATATATTTGAAAACTTTTCAAAGAAAAAACAAGACAAAAATAGGATACTTTAGTAACCCCAAATAGTAGGCTTATAAGTTCTCAAATTTCTGATTTCCCCCCAAAACAGATGTTTCAATACTGTCCAGGCCATGTATCATGCGAGTCCATGTTTACATCAGACATGGGCCTTGTTGGCTCAAAAGCCTGTTCGGTCATTTACATTTATTTTTGTTTCTTCGAAATGTAATAAACTGAACTGCCGAATAGTGTTTCAGCACTCTGCACTTCTGAAAAATAATACAGAGGATGTCAATGTCGTTGGCAGCGATTCGATGTGTGAAGATATTTAGTAGTAGCATTTGTTTGAAGAGGAGATATTCATGGGTTTCAGGCAAATCCTTAATAGACAGAGCCGCCATGGAAGGGGAGCTAAGAGTGTTCATTGTTGCAGGAGAGGTTAGTGGAGATACCATTGCTTCTCGTCTTATGGCTTCCTTAAAGATGATCTCCCCGGTTCCCATCCGTTTCTCCGGTGTTGGCGGGTATGTTTTTTAAACTGCTTATCACTGCCTTTAAATTTGGCTAGTTTTGGACAATTCATAAAGTCAAATTGTTAGAACTTAGAACCTATCATATCCTATGCCAATGAAAGACAGTTGATTGTTATGTTCTTACATGTTGTAACTAGGCACTTGGCAAAATTGTTTTGATGTTAGTAATCTGAATCCCCATGGGGTTTATTCTAAAGTATTGTGTATGTATCTATAAGGTCAATGATGTCCAATCAAGGCCTGAAATCCTTGTTCCCCATGGAGAATATTGCAGTAATGGGAATCTGGGAATTATTACCACACCTCTATAATTTCAGAGTGAGTTGTTCGAGACCGATGTAATTGAACCTCTATTATAAGACTTTGTGCTTAACTACGGATGTTGTTCGGATTTGATGAAATGTCAGGTAAAGTTGAAGGAAACTGTGGAGGCTGCATTCCAGTTTCAGCCTCATGTGGTTGTGACTGTGGACTCCAAGGGATTCTCTTTCCGTCTCCTTAAGCGGTTACGGGGTAATATCACCAATGTCTTGTGAATTAGGATCAAGTTTTGTGTATTTGTATATTGTCTGTTTGATATGGTGTGCCTGAAACAATATTTTTTTTCCAGCAAGATATGATCAACAAAGGGCAGATGGACCAGTACACTTTCATTATGTAGCACCATCATTCTGGGCATGGAAAGGAGGTGAAGCAAGACTCAAAGGCCTATCTAAATTTGTGGATCATCTGTTCTGTATACTTCCGAATGAGGAAGCAGTTTTTCAATCAAATGGGCTGGCTGCAACCTTTGTTGGTCACCCCATTCTGGAAGATGTTTTAGAACTGAACATGGTATGAATTCATCTTCCACTGTATTGCGCCGGTGTCATTTATCTTCTCTTATAAATGTTAAAGTATGGGATGATTCTGTTTCCTAAAACTTTTCCGAGAGTTCAAGCTTCAAAACCTTTGCTTTTTCTTTCTCCAAGTACTTTTTGTGTTAAGAGTACATGTGTATGCATAGTTATTTTAGCATTAACAAAGAAGAAATATTTATGCTTAGGGAAAGGAAACTGCATTACATGAGTGGAAGATAACTGGAAATGGTGAAGATTTTCGGAAAAAATATGCCATACCTTCAGGTAACGTGAAGACGAACCTAATGAAGTTCTGGCAACTCAACAGTTAATAGTACACTATACACTCTTTCATTGAGATTCACTCGTAAAAGTTCAAGTTGTTCTCTATTTTTCTTGAAGAAGTTGTTCAGATTGATCAAAAGCTGAAAAATCACTGAAATGTATTAGAATTTGGATTTTGTTTGCATTCATTTCTGTGTGCTTGTGTGTTTTCTTTGTGCATGTCTGCTGGGAACATATGCTTAATTATGCTCTATCTGTGTTCTAAAATTCTAATGCATAATTACTTGAATTTTATAAAGGAGCGACAGTTATTACCTTGCTACCTGGAAGCAGATTACAAGAGGTCACTAGAATGCTTCCCATCTTTTCGAACACAATAAAACTATTAAAAGATTCTTTCCCTGAGCTGATAACGGTGATCAATGTGGCTCCAAATCAACTAGTGGACAACTATATTGCTAGAGCCATTCATAAGTGGCCTGTGCCTGCCATATTGATTCCAGGAGGAACCCCGCACCTGAAATATGATGCATTCAATGTAAGTCTTTCGGTGCTCGTGTCGCAGCTATATAGTATAGTCAAACATATTTCCATGTTGCTCCATGTAATAGTAAGCCTGGTTAAGCCTCATATGTTTTACTGAACTTAATGAGGCTATAGATATGTTGAGTTGACAGGGTTTGGGTCATGACTTGGATCAAGGAAAAAGCCTTTTGCACGTAGTAATTTGAATTTCATGGACTCGAATGCTATCATGTTAAAATTTATTAGTTTCTTTGCAGGCAAGCCGAGTTGCCTTATGTACGTCTGGAACTGTTGCTATGGAGTTGCAGCTTGCGAGGTTACCTTGTTTAGTTACTTATAGAGCCCATTTCCTTACTGAATGGTTCATTCGCTTCAAAGCAAAGATCCCGTACATCTCACTTCCCAATATCCTCTTGGATTCTCCTGTAATTCCAGAAGCACTATTTCAAGCATGTACACCCGCAAAAGTAGCATTCTTGCTAAAGTAAGAAACTTTTACAATACATGCACGGATTTTCCTCAGTTACTTATAATTGAGCAAAATTTAGAAACTGTTATTTAGCGATGAGATTGATTGTTTCTTCTATATTTATCGTGTCGATAAAAACGGAGGGTCGTGACTCATGATTGTTAACTTGGTGAGCATGTGGCTTGAATATTTGACTCCTTGCAGGGAATTGATGAACAATGTAGTACTCCAACAGCAACAAATTGTAGCTGCTGAGAAGGTCATGGAACTTATACGCCCTCCGATCAGAGCAGCAAACAACTCGGAACAGCAGGGTATGAAGTGGACGCCCCCCAGTTATAGTCCAAGTATGATTGCAGCATCCACCATACTTAGCTACAATCAGAGATGAAGGTTATAGCATCTATGTTAGTCATACCTGGAAATGAATATCATATATGGGTATGTTTTCCTCCACTTGTATGCTTATCTGTTTTCTTATATTCGGATGATTACACCCCATATCATAATTCTTGAAAAAAATGTAGAGTTGAAACAGTGAAATCTTTAGCTAAATGTTTGAAGTTTTGATGAGAATGAACCGGCATCAAGGAAAGTTGAAGATCAAGGAAATGATAAGACTGCTTCCTGTTAGAAACTGATGTACTGAATTAAATTCTAGATTAAAAATATTTAATCTATGATTTTTTAGTAATAAACATGATATTAGTTTTAATTTTGTTGTTGTAATTAAGACATGTTAAATATATTACATGAGAACACGAGAATTGTGTAGTATAAGAGTTTGCCAAATAGTTTGGTTCGCTCACTCTTTTTTATCATTTCGTAAAACGTTTCATCGACAGTGACAAGAAGTTTTTACGAAAATTATTTGGTTCTTTTGATGTTAGGCGTCACTCTCAAGAGAAGATTTCGTTTTTTTTTCCGTATCTTTAGGTTTAATATTATTATTTTATATATGGATATTTTTGGTGACTATTGTCTTTTTTTCTCTCTATGTTTGGTTGTGTTATAATTTTATTTATTTTTTATTAATGAAATTCAATTGTCATGGTTCAAATATATATATTATTAACTTTTAATTAATTTGCCAAAATAATATTAGAAAATGTATTATTAAAAATCTTTAGTTGGTTTTAATATAAAAGTGAATAATGTTTATTTTAAGAAATTTAAGTTTAAAAATAGATGATATATTATTATTTTGTCTAAAAAATTAAAAATACATCTGAACAGATGTTACTTTATAATAACCTTAAAATTATTAAAAAAATCTGTTCTTTTTCATCTGTTTACGAGCATACGATCTTTGAGTTCTAGATTCTTCCCAATTGGCAGACGCCAGCAAATGCGTAAGAAAAACCCAACACAGCCGCGCACCCACATTCCTATATATAATCAAATTAAAAGTCCACCAATTACAAATATTTTCTATTTTTCTTCTTCTTCTTCTTCATGTTAATAGATCCTCAAGGAGAATATTCCCTTCTCCGAAAGAGAAAATACCCATCAATTCCTCAGGTAAACATAAACCCATCAAAATTCTCAATATGGGTCTTTTTTTATAACCCTTATTCTTCATTAATTCTTCATGTTAAAGTTTAATTTGCTTGCAAGAATTTCTTCAATTCAGCAATAAAAATTTGGGGTTTTATTCGTTTAACATTTAAATTGGTGATCTGGGTGCTCTAATTTCGTTGTTAAATCCACCGCCTTTATTTAAAAAGCTTAAATTTGAAGCTAGCTATTTGTTTGGAATTTAAAAAGGAAAAGTGTGTGATTATGATTATCGTTTGCTTTAAAAAGAGATTAAAAGTTTCTCCTTTTTTTGTTTAATGTTGTAGTGCAACATGGAAGAGCAAGTAAATATGGTGAATGTGACTGTTATATGGAGAGGAAACAAGTATATGGTGGAAATGGATTCTGGTGCAAATCTCAAGGAGCTAGGCGATAAGTTGCAGAAGTTGACTGATGTTAAGGCGGATACCATGCGCCTCATTGTTCCTCAATTGTCGGGTAAAGGTTCGAGAATGCTTCACCCTTTCTCGGATGAGCATTCATGCTTGAGCTTGCAAAAGGCTTCAATTTCCATGGTATTAATCGCCCCTTGTAGTGTATATCCATGATTATGTTTATTGTTTAATGCTGAATAGATTAAAGTAGTCGAATCCTTTCTTCTCTTTGCTACTTGTTTGTGTTGTTTTGTTCATGTTTCCTAAGTCACTGGTAAAATGAGGATGTTCAGAATTGTCTTTGCTTGAAATTATTTTGAAAGTGGCTTGAAGGATTATCATTGGAGGAGATTGAGGGTAACTAAAATGCAGTGATGATATGGATATGATTGACAGAAGCCAACTTATGGTACTTTGTTTAATCTAAATTCAGGGGAAATCGGTCAGGATCTTGGGGGCACCCGAGTATGAAGTTGACCGAGTTATTCAAAATTCAAAGGTAGACCAGAGAATAATTGGATTCAGTGAAGAGGAAAGGAGACTAAGGCAGCGTACGTTAGATGGACCCTCCCGTGTTCCGATAAGACTTCCTCAAGGACCTTATATCTTTTGTGATTTTCGTACTCTTCAACTTCCAGGAGTAGAGGTACTTCTGACTTCATTATCTCGACAATTCGAATCTAAGTAATGAATAATGAAAAATTTCTCTGTTTATCAAGTTTCACTTGGATTATATTGATAATTTTTTTTTACACAAGTGCACATTTATTGATGTTGGGGGACCATGGGGAGAGAAGGTAGTTTGATGGAGAAATGATTTTTGGCTCTAGATTTCTGATTTTGCACGTTAAGAGATGCATATAAAGTGCATCAGACATCTTAAATTGTGTTCTTCATGTTCTATTTGTCAGTATTTGTATCCAAGGAAATGACAAGCAACTGTTTCAGTTTTCTAATATCCTGATAACTATCTCTTACCAGTTACACCCTCCTGCTTCTGAGGCATTAAGAAGGATGCATATGCTTGCTTCAGACCCTGGAATCGTTGCTATCATGAGCAAGGTGCCACGGGATCTATATTTACCCTACCACTTCGCTTAACTGACTCTATAAGCTCAGCTAAACTATTTTCTGCTTGTTCTTTTGTAAAGCACCGATGGCGTGTGGGAATAATGACTGAGATGGCTCCCGTTGGTTATGTTGGTGTGAGTCCCAAATGCATTCTAGGTTTCAATAAGGTAATAGCCTCTATTTAAGCTTAGAAAAAAGAACACATGTTAAATCTTTCAACTTCTCTACTTCCAGTTATCTTTTATTGTTGATTCTTATTTGTTCTTTCAGAATCATGGAAAAGAGATATCTCTCCGTCTTCGAACCGATGACCTCAAAGGATTCAGGAAATATGAGAGCATAAAAAAAACTCTTCTACACGAACTTGTAAGCTTCATTGAGCAAATTTTAATTATCAGTTGTACAAATGTTATCAATGATTAGTTATTGCAATCCCTTCAGAGGGAGGTGGTTGGGAACAATTAACCAACAACTGGTTGAGAATTGTGCTTCTGTATATTTCAGGCTCATATGGTATTTTCTGAACATGATTCAAATTTTTACGCCCTTGATAAACAGGTAAAGTAAAACTATCTTTTCTATGCACACTTTTACAGTAGGAAACAATGCTTCATTGTCGATTATTGCATCGACAAAAAACATTGTCTTGATTTAATGTTACTTCTTTTTCTGCAGCTGAATGAAGAAGCTGCTAGCCTAGATTGGACCAAATCTAGGGCCCACACTTTAAGTGGAATCAGACATTCAGATAACTCTGATGAAGATTATTATGTTGAAAATGGCAGACTTTCTCAGAAAGTTGGTGGAAATATGTCAACTTTGCTGGAAAATGCTCGTGCCTCTTCTGTAGCTGCTGCTTATCATCGTTTAAAAAACACTTCTTCCAATGTGGAAGCATCTGAAACATGTGATGAACCGGACCCTGATGATTCTGTGTCAGTTATACATGATGGGGATGAAAATCTAGATGTTCAAAGTCAAGTTAGGGCTCAGGGGAAACATGCTTGTGAACCAGATCCTGACGACCTTTCTGACAACCAGAACAAATTTGAACCTGATCCAGATGATTTGCTGCATGGTGAAACTCTGCAACTGAAACATCATTCTGATTCTGCTCAGAACGATTCTCAAACAACTCTTGGGAAACCAGCTGCCACGAGTTCAAATGAAGAGCCTGATCCTGACGATTCAGGCGCATCTTTAAGTTCTGGAAATGTAGTTGAACCTGTGGCGATGCTGATTCTAGACACCAAGGTTCAGACAAGTAATACCATAGATGAACCAGATCCTGATGACAGAGAAGCACAATCTAGGATTTCAGGATGTGCAAATGGAGGAAGTCATGATCCTCATCATAACATAACCTTTAAAAACTTGGGAGATGAAGCTCATTTCAACCAAGGTCATAAAGAACCCGACCCTGACGATGCTAAAGCAAATGAAATAGCAAAAGCCGAGCCTCATTCAGATGATAGGTTACTCCCACCATTGGGAATATCTGATATGAAAATTGATGAGCTAAATTTGGATGATCAAGAATTACAGAGAATCCAAGACTCTGTGACAGGTATTTGTAGCCGTCTGCAAAAGGCCATTGAGATGTTACGTGCTGAAGTGAATCCCACCGAGGCAGCTGTCGTTCTGCAAACTCTTTTTAAGATTATTAGGTATGCATTCTTGCTCGACTGTCCTTAAATTCTATCTTCCATTTCCTTAAAAACACAATAAAGCATTGGTACCATGCATCTGGGCCTACCTGTTGCAAATTCCAATAGATATTCTTCATGCCTATTCTGCTTGGCATATTTTTTGTAAGCTGGAATTATGTTCTTTGTTGGCAGGAATGTGATTGAACACCCAAATGAAATGAAATTTAAAAGACTCAGGAAGGTAGGATGCTTGTTACTCTTGAGGAAAATGCTTTATTTCCATGAGTTAACCCGTTGTAATTACTCTTTTATGTGGAATCATTTTTTACGCCTAATCCTTGGTTACTTACTAATAACCATCTATGCTGCAGGCCAATCCTATAATCCAAAGAAACATTGCAGATCACAAAGGTTTGATTCTTCTTATTCTTCCCCCCTCTATCTATTACTCATATAGCTGAAAAGTGCATTAGAAGGGAGTTCAATGCAAAGAATTTAAGTCTATCTTTACTGACAGCAGTTTTTGTTGTTGCAGCGGCCATGGAAATTCTTCTCTTGATTGGTTTTAGTGAAGATGTTATATTGGACGAGATTGGGAAATCAGAAACTTACCTAGTGTTAAAGCGGAATGATCCTGGTCTTTTATGGCTTGCCAAGTCCTCCCTCGAAACATGTATTGCTTACTAGTTTTATCATAAACTTCATGTGTTGATATGTAATGTTAAAAGAGAAGAAATTACAGAAATTGTGTGAATGAACAGATACAGGATTGGGTATTTCTACTGTACTCATCTCAGAAATGTTTTGTAAATAAAGAATTTGGATGTTGTAAATTTCTTCTATTTTTACTCTCTTTTATAGTATGACATGACAACTTGTGAATATATCAATGCCTCTTTCATTTAGAAGTTATTATGGTGAGTAGAATATAACTGTTATGCTCTTTTTTAACTACAGCCATCTCCTATTATAATGTCAAGAACATATATGACAGTTTTATGAACAGTTTCAAAACGATTAGATATTTATCCTGAAAATGAAAACCAAATAGAATTTATATGGATTGATTCTACTGGAAGTTGTATGTATATAAAATTTGGAACGAGCAAGACTGTTTCATTAACATTCTAAGGCGCCCAGAGAAGCAGCCTACCAACTCGCCAAATCTAACAATCAAGAAAACGTCAAGCATTTACAGCCAACTTATGTGTTATCCATTGGAATATCACTGCAACTAGGGTTTGCTAGTGGCTTTCAGATATTCTTTTCTGGGTCTGACCGGCACCAAATGTGAACTCGTGCAGAGGAGCTTCTAAAGGCGGACCGGAAAAAATAGACGGAGTACTGAGATTATCAAAATTGAGAATAGGCATTGGGACTGGAACCGGATCATTTGCTTTTGAGAAGCCGGCGCTGAATGGGGCTCCAGCAAGTTGGGAGGCAAACAAAGCGGGATTATTGTTGTTTGATGATCCAAAGAGCTTTTGCTCATATTCCTGCAACTGCTGGTAGATGGCTACCAATCACCAACAACAAATAAAAAACATAAGATAGTACCGGTTTCGGGAATCATATATCAGAAATTAATAATAGCAGCAGCAAGATCACACTGGAATAAACATCACAAAAAATATTATGAACATTCTTCTTTCCTCATCGAAGTGATATCCTTGTGGTTTCAATTAAGCGGATGAAATTCAATTAACTAAAACAACTACATAAAATGGCTTCCGTGATATGTCAGGGGGCGGTAAATACCTTGATTTATATCAACAGATGTTCTCCGTTCTTTCACCCACTGATAGCTTTGTGGAAGCCTCCATCCTTTAGATTTCATCAAGAAAGCTATTACAATAGCTGGTGACCTGTTGCAAAGGATAAAATCATCCTCGTACAATTTGTTTCATTTAAATGGGCATACACACACACAAGCATCGGTCTCGTATCACTGTGATAACAAAAGAATACAGTAGTAAAAGCAACCTATTTTTTCCTGACATGCAGTGCACAAGGACTCGAGCCTTATCCCTCTCACATTGCTCTGCAGAAATGAACCACGGGTCATAATATGCCAATGAAAATGTGAACTGGAAGTGTTTGAGCTACTGCAATGCTTATGCAACTGACAAATATTGAATACATATTGTTTGTGTATCTGCAAGCAAACTCTCCAACTGCCCTTTTCCATCTAGGTTAGTGAAGGGGCATCATGAACAGAGCGAACCACAGCAAGATTATAAAGTTGGACAAAGTGATTGAGATGTAGAATACACACAGTTATCGATTAGAATCGAGAAAACCAAGAAGTGCCTCATTATATAACTATAAAAAGAGAAATTATATTCAGAAGATGCTTCTCAGTTCTCATGACCTAAAAAGAGAGTGAATTATTAAGAGTTCTACTCAAACCAACATCTTAAAAAAATTGATACATGAAAGAAGGAATACCAAAGGCTTGAAACTCGAAAGACGTGATACCAAAATTAACCTTTTGACCACAAACTGAAATTTCATAATGCAACGCAGTGGTTACACACCTAAAAATTGTATTGCATCATCAAATTGTAAAATTCTGTCATCTTGCAGGCAGTGATACTGATAGGTAAAGGAATTCTTGTAGAGATTTTGACAAGCAGGTACAGTCTGCAAAGAGAGATTGTAAATAATATAGGACTTCCATAATTGGTACTACAACTGAAAAAGTTACAAGATCTTCCTCCTATAGGCTTTGCTTCTTGTTAGGAAGGATGGAAAACTTGCTAATCTAATGGCTAAGCTATAAAGTAGGTAAGTAGCTATGAATCTTTAACATCAAAATACAGAAATCCCAATGTACTCTTTCTTCAAATACTTAAAATAGAGAATTCCCATCAAAGTTCTTCAAACCGCAGCATAAAAATCTTAACATTCAGAACAGAAACCTAATCCCAATTTACTCTTTCTTATTCCAAGAAATAAACAATCATAACTCAACTTTTCCAAACTATTCATAATCAAACAGAAATAAAAAAGAAAAGGAGAAGAAGAAGAAGAAGGGGGTTACATTAAGGACACGAGTGATTCCCTGAGTCATTAGAAGCTCGGAGCGAGAGGCGTTATCATAGCTACCCAAATAGAGAAAGTCAGGCAAGATCACCGATGGGAAAGCACTGACATGAAGCGATGTCTTGTCGGAAGAGAGAGGAATTCTATGCCCACATATCCCACAAATTTCCCCTTCCTCGTACTTGTGGTAGTGCCCACATATCTCACACGGATTCTCCCTCTCCCTCTTCCTCATCCCCACTCACCACCCAAAAATAAACAACAAGATATTGATAATACCCAGATCGAGAAAACCAAAAAAGCTAAAGACCCAGTCTTTTCTTGGGAATCGAAGGGTTTTCAGTTAAAGGAACGATCTTGAGATTCTTGTTGATCAAAGAGAGAGATTTGAATATGAGGGAACGATTTGTACTGGAATGATTCTTCGTACTAAAAGAGAAGTGTTTATATATAGATATTGTCTCCCTCCACTCTGGGAAATAACATGGGGGAGAAAAAGAAAGGTAGAGTTGCCTTACCTGATTGAGATTCTTGATGATGAGCACGTGAATCGATCATCAACACGTGTTTTTTTCTTCCTTTTATCACCCATCCATCATGAATCATGATCCTTTCTTGATAAAATTATTGTTTTCATTTATATTTTTTTTTGGCGGTCATTCGACTTTTAGGGTTCGTCCTAATTAATTTATATCGACTCGCATCGTATATTTAAATTTTAAGAAAAAATTTTTTAATAAAATTTTTTTGTATGCATAACGCATCAAACTCGAGACCTACTTTAACAATATCAAATTACTTACCACTTAAAGCAATCTCGTTAGTTATTTTTATGTTTTTAATCTAATGGTATAATAAATTTTATATTTATTGAAGCAATCCAATGTTTTGTCAATTCATTATTGTCGAATTTAGAACATTTTTATATCATAATTTTTGCTTAATATGGAATTTGATTGTTATGCTAAATAACTACTCCAGGAGAATGAAAGTTGTGGAAATTCTTTTACCATAATCATATATAGTTCTAAATGTTATATTTGTCATATTATTTTCATATATTATATTTTAATAGTTTCGTATCATACAATTGTCTCGTATTTTTAATTGTATTATCTATCATCCATGGTTGGGTATTCTATGTGATAAAAAAGCCCATGACAACACTTGGCCCAGTTGAAGTCAGTTACTCAAACCCAAGTTTCGAATGTGAAAGGCATATATTTGCGGAATTCTTAAGCTAGGGTTTGGACTCTTTGGAATTTGGGGAGAAAGAATCAAATTCCTTTCTAGCAAATTGCTCTTTATCTTCTTCTTCTTCATCTCTCTAGTCGTTTAGGCGCAGCAGCCCAGTAAGGTATTTATTGAATTTTCTCTGTTTTGATTTACTTATCTTTGATTAATTTTATATTTCTGTCAACCAGTTGCGGTAAATTGATCTTGATGAAATTTCCTTTCCTTTTCTTTTGCTGGTTTATAAGTTCATCATTTAGCGGTTGTGTCGTGATGGATCAGATTCTGTTTAATTCCTTGATCATATAATACTTCTTTACGTGACTAATTCAAGCATGATGTGTTTTAGATTTGTTGGCATATTTTCCCCTAATTGGGTTTTTTGTTGTTGCTGTTAAATTAAAGGTGCAAAATTTCCCAGTTTTTAGTAATCTTGTTTAGTTCTTTACCCTAAAGAAACCCTTGTTTAGTTTTTATCATGAGATGAGAATTATCAGGATGTCTAGTTTGTTTCATGTATGATGAATTTACTGTCAATATCCATCTTCATTTGTGATAATGTTGAGCTTTTTGGTGCTTTGCTTGTAATTCTAAATCGACCTTGTTTTTGGTAGGCACTAGGTACACAGAGCAAGAAGAAATCATGCCTAAGAACAAGGGAAAGGGAGGAAAGAACAGGAAGAGAGGAAAGAATGAAGCAGACGATGAAAAGCGTGAACTTGTATTCAAGGAAGATGGACAAGAGTATGCCCAAGTGCTTCGTATGCTGGGCAATGGCCGGTGTGAAGCCATGTGCATTGATGGTACTAAGCGCCTTTGCCATATCCGTGGTAAGATGCACAAGAAGGTTTGGATCGCTGCTGGTGATATAATTCTGGTTGGACTTCGTGACTACCAGGATGACAAGGCTGATGTGATCCTTAAGTACATGCCTGATGAAGCAAGGCTCTTGAAAGCGTATGGCGAGCTTCCCGAGAACACGCGTCTCAACGAAGGCATTGTCGACGAGGAGGATGAAGGAGGTGCAGATGATTATGTCGAGTTTGAAGACGAAGACATCGATAAGATCTAGGTTTTTGGAATTGGGTTTGTTTGAATGATTTGCATAAATGTTACAAGAGAGATATGGTTGATGCTGTTAAGAAGCCTGCAATATCTGGGGTTTCTCCCATAAGGTACTTATAAGTGCTGAATGTGTCACTACTAGATGTATGTTGTTACTTTTACTGAAATTGCGTTCGATATCTCAAGTTTACTTTTAACAGCAATAATGAAAAGTTAGCTTACCATGAGCATCTTGTCACTATGTTTAATACAGATATTAATGCTTTAAATGTGTGTTTGGTAAATTTGTTTGTGCTTCCGTACGATATGTAGGTTAAATATAGCCTTGCATGAAGTAGGATTCATACATATGAACAACATGCATTAGCTCCAGGTTGAGATTGATTAGAGGTAGGTGTCACTCGTTTGTAGCGTGAGTATCAATCGAACCTTTGCAGCGTGCAAGCTCAGTGATATAATGAGCCTTTGTTGTTTTATATTGGATCCGTTTAATGGTCCTTTAGGCCTCAGTAGAGCATTATTTTTTTTTGAATAGTCTAAAGGTGATTACAAGGTAGTATTTGTTCATATATATTCTTGACCCTTTGACAATGCGCATAAACCTTGTAGGACAAAGCGATTTGAACCCGTGTCTCCTAGGATGAGTTATCTTTTTGAATTCTAGGAAAATAATGAGTTATTTTCTTTGTATAAATATTACCTTAATGCACGTCATTGGAAAATTGTAGTCAAAGAATTTAGGAAAGTGTACATAATGTTTTAGTGGAAATCAACCATTTTATCAAAACGGAGGTTAAAGGGTTCTGTAACAGTTGATCATTAGCATCGTTGCATTTGATTTCTTTCTAGCTTCGTAATTGCATTGGATTGTTCAACTTTTTTTAACATATAGAAGCCATAGCTTGTTGGATTCTTCAGATATATGATAGGTTCATACAGTTTTACTCCTAATAGGTAGGCTTTTTAAACCGAATTCCTAAAGCAAACAATGAAATTGTTTACTAAAGTTGTACTGATTCCGATAAACAACTTATAATATTTTAAATTTGAATTTTGTAAATAAAAACAACAACAACGATATGTGAGGTGGCTACGGAAAGAATCGAGGTTGATCTAGAAGATGCCAAGTATGGGTATGGCGGATACGAATCCGTGGAGCTTACAGTGGGTGTGGTGGATACGGAGGTTACATAGTCGGTGTGGTGGATACGAAGGGAGCGGAGGGTATGGTGGTGGCTACGGAGGAGGCTTTTTCAACAAGTAGCATCTTTGTTTTGATCAATTAAAGATTTTAAATTTTTATGTCGAAATTCGAACTCATACAAAATGAACATTCTTGACCATTCGGTCAATTAATAAAAGTAACTTTACTATCTGATTATGGCTTTTTCACCATGTTTTTTTTTGCCTTTTTAAAATTAAATATAAAACAAAAACTTCTTGATTTTCAACCGCTCAAACTTTTATTTGGACTAGGTAAAGAAATTTATGATATTAGAATTCAAATTAATCCACGATTTTTAGATAGTGTTAGTGCCAGCAAATCACAACCACGTGAATATTCAATTACAACTCTTTGCGAACGTACTAATAAATTATAGTCGTGCGAACAAAATAATTATAATATATTATAAACTCGACATGAGATCGTTACTTTAGATCCCGTGACAACACATGTGACTCAAATTAGCACTCAAGCCACGACAACTCACCAGAATACTCGTCTTCCTCGATTGACAAGTATTTTTACTTTATCCAACCCCTAAATCATGCACCCCTAAATTACCAACGTGATTTCGTAACTAGTTGGTTAATCGAAAGAATTTTCGTATAAACAAAACTTTTGATTATACCCTAAATCATGCACCCCTAAATAAAAGGGGAGGAACCCAGAGCATTTCTACTCACTAAAACAATTCAGAAGAACTAAGCTTTATGTTTAATTCTTTATAGTTACACATTTAATCAATTTAGTCATAATTCGAAAAATTTAATAAATTAAACTCTCAATTTTTATACATTGTTATAATTTAGTCTCAATTCTAAAAAATTAACTTTTGATATTTCAAAATTACTTCAATTTAATCCCTCTTCATCCTTCATCTTTCCATTATCTCTTGTACATTCTAAAAAAGGTCAATTCTATCTCATTTTCGTCTATGAATTCATCGTCAGCTAGATGTCCCAAGTCGAGTCTGGTTCTTGAACTTCGATGACTCATGTAGTTTCCGTTGATTGCTCTGTTGGTTTCTATGTCTTTCATCAATGTCTTATAGATTTTATACAGACGATGGAGTTTGCAGACCTGGTCAAACATATCACTTTTAACTTTTAGAACGATAAATAAATATGAAGTGTTCAAAGAAAAGAAGAAACAAGGGTTTTTGAGAAATTAATGTACTTATTGTTTGAATGCTTCTTCATTTGAACAGCAGCTAAGCTTGTCTTTGAAATAGAATATAACTAAGTAATATATAGAGAGAAGAATTTAAGATTCCTTTTATCGCAGAAACCAAAGAGATGTGCGTATGGGGTTTGAGGCATGCCAAACAAATCTCAGTGCCTTAATCAATACCTTTCAAGCTTTGTGGAAAAGATGCCCTTTCAATATTGAATATCAATGGTGTTCAACAGTGTTCAGTGGTGTTCGTCGCGCATTGTAGAATTTTTTAAAATAAAAACCTAAAATTAATTTAGATCAAAATTAGAACCTAGAAAGAATTCGAAACTAATTTTTATTTTCGAAAATTCTTCAAAAATCAAAGGGTTTCTTACCGTCAATTTCTCTAAGGGGCGTACTAATTACATTACAGCTTCGCGATTACTCAGTATCATTTACATCAGCTAAAAACAAAAACTCAAAGTTAATTTAAATCAAGAAGTAAAAAGAACCAAAATCCAGTTATTCATTTTTAAAAACACTTCAAACGAAACAGAAAATTACCAGAATTTTGTTTAGGAGAAAAATTTGTATGCGACATCGATGAATTTTCTAAACGGGAAGCCATAACTGCATCAGAATTTAAAAATGAAGAGAAAAAAAAGATAAACAAATGATTAAAATGAAGTGAGAAATTGATTTAATGAGTGAAAATGCTTACAAATAGAAGTATTTTGTTGCCAAGAAACGTGGGAAAGAAGAAGAGGGTTGGTCCATAAATAATGAAAGCATCTATAGAGGACTAAACATACTATTGTGCATAAATTTTTAACAGTTTCGTTACATCTTTAACGACACCGTTACTATTTTGTAACAAAAATATAAAGTTTAATTATCATTTTTTAGTTTTTAAAAGTTTGGTTATTATTTTACTTTTTCAGGTATAATTTAGTGATCATATGCGTACTTTACTTTAAAAACTGTTGGGTCGGAGTAAACTTTATTTTAATTAATTGACAGTTGTTATAGTATGAAAATAATTATTTTATATTTTAAATAATGATTGGAGACAAAAATTTGCTTATACTACAATAGTATGATTTTTTAAAAATCCGAAGCAAATATCAAATTTAACGAACCGCACGAATTCCACTATTTTAGATCAGATGGATTCATTGGTTTTTCAAAGATAAATTTTCTATATGACATTGTTGAGTTATTTTAGCTAAGTCAGTATATAAATAATAAAAGTTTATTTTATGGTTTAAAAATAAATCTAATTATAAATTAAATTTAAATCGATTCAGAAAATTGTAATTTCAACTCATGAATTAAAAATCAAATTAAACCAAATATATTTAAATAATAACCAATTCAAAATCAAATTAAATTTAAAAAATCCAACTATATTCTATTGATTACTTATTTTTATTTCTTTATTCAGCTCTATTTTTATGATAATTTGATATCGAATTTAGAATGACGGGAGCTAGTAAGGCATTTTTTCTGTGTGCAACTTTCTTTGTTGGACCTGCGTAACGTTACTAGGCATTTAATGGTGCCTGGGCTGGAACAGTGAAAAGATAGATAGGATAGTTTGGAAATTTTTAAAAATATTTTTTGATAAATCAAATTTTATTATATCCAAAAGTAAGTAAATAATTTGCTACTAAAAAATATTGTCTATCCCAACTTATACATTTACCCTTCAATTCTTAACCATTTCAATAGTAGTAAAAGAGGATTATATGAAAAAGAGTGTATCTACTAAGACATAAAAGTGAGATTAATTAAATAGAAAAATATGTAATTAACATATTTCACATTTATTAACAAATCAAATTAGTCTAAGGCTTTG
The DNA here is from genome assembly GCA_958450335.1 of Hibiscus tridactylites. NCBI lineage: Eukaryota > Viridiplantae > Streptophyta > Magnoliopsida > Malvales > Malvaceae > Hibiscus > Hibiscus tridactylites. Next base: position 3,853,741 of record OY288272.1, on the reverse strand, counting down.
TTTTTGGTTGTGGTGGGGAAACTAAGGTTTTGCAAAAGCTAGAAAAATTAGCTTTTGGCAAACCAAAGTTTGAGAAGTTAAAATGGTGGGCAAACCAACGTTTTGACACTCAAAAGTAGAGTGTTTTTGGTTGTTTTTGCTTAAAAAAGTGTATTTGGGTTAGTAAAAGCAATTAAAAACAAGGCCTAAGGCTCCGTTTAGCATCGTTTTTTAAACCAGCTTTTGGGGGCCAAAAGTTAGTTTGGAGGCAGAAGCAATGCTAAACAGCTAGCTTTTGGGGAAAAATTATTTTTGAAAAGTGTTTTTCAACCCAAACGCAAAAGCTAAATTTTTAAGTTTTTGCGGTTGTAAAAGTGCTTTTGGACCCAAATTACAATTTTAACCTTCATTTGTTATTGTGTTTATTTATAATTTATAAATTTTTACAAAGATATAATTAATAATTATTTTTTAGTTTACAAATAATATATATTTATTCATGTCAAGTTTTTTAAATAAAATATTAAAAATTTATTATATTTTCATGGAACAAGTACAATTATTAAAAAATATATTTACTAATAAAAATATTTTTATAATAATTTAAGCTAATATATTATAACATTAAAGAATTTGAATATCATTATATATATAACTTACAATATTATGTCTAAAATGATCATTTAACTTCTTAAAAACACTTTTTGACAACAATATTAAACACTTAAATTTTAAATTCAAAAATCCAAAAATACTTTTAAAAATTATTTTTTAAACTAACTTTTTACTGCACTTTTTAAAAACAATGCTAAATTGGCCCTAAATCGAAACGAGAAGATCGTTGTGACTGACTTGGAAACAGGTTTCATGTCAGAATACCTAAACCTTTTCATTAAATCCACTTTGAAGATTAAACGAAACCTAATCAAGCAAACCATGAATGCTGATTTGAATAAGACACTAAAAAAAGTGAAATATAATTTTTTAGCTCTTTTTAGTGTTTTTATTTATGCGCTCACACTAAAATTTAGATTCAGGGTTTAAGGTTAAAGTTTATGGTTAGAGTTTAGGAAATTTAAGATAAGATGTATTTTTTAATGTTTAAGGCGTAGAATTTAAAATTTATGATTAAGTTTTAAAATATAATTTTTTTTAATTTTATTTTTTTTGAAAGCTAATTTTTTTAGTTTTAAAATATAAAAAAGATTACCGAAAATGATAAATGATTTGTATCCCCCCCAAAAAAATCCACCCCTGGTGAAAAGGGCTTCACTGTTAGTATATATGTGTATGAGCTGAGCTGGAAGTATATGAGCTGAGCTGGTAAACTCTGGATGATGTTGAAGTTGGTTCACAATCTGTTAGTCGTTAGTTAAAGCTGTTACAAGTTGTTAAGCTCTTCTTGTACAAGAGTCTTGAATTGTATATAAGAGTTGTAATCCCTTCCTGTAATGTACATTTGTATTCTGATTGAGCTAATAACATTGAATCATTCTTGCTTCTTCTTTCAAAGATCTTTCTCTTCATCTTTTACCTTCAACTCATATTCTATCATGGTATCAGAGGTTTCTTCCATGGCAGAAACGTCTTCTAAGCCATTCACGAACAAATCGATTTCTTTGCGGCTTGATGATTTTAACTACCTTCTTTGGAAGCAACAGGTGTTGTTTACCATTGAAAGTCTTGCGCTTGAAGATCACATTGACGGTTCTCTGGTTGTGCCTCCGCAACGAATCGCCGGTGATGGTGGTCGTCAAGTCTTGAATCCTGAGTATGTGAAGTATAAGCAACAAGACAGTGCTCTCTGTTCTTGGCTGCTTTCTTCCATTGGTCCCTCAATTCTGCCTTCATTAGTGAATTGCAAGAATGCGTTGGATATTTGGGAGAAAGTCAAGCTCAATTTCTCGGTCACTTCTACTACTCGAATCATGCACTTGCATTGTTCTTTGAAGAACATTCGTAAAAGAGATCAATCCATGCGTGAATATCTTGCACAGATCCAAGGGATATGTGACAGTCTTGCTGCCTGCGGAAATCCTTTATCGGAGACCATGCACATTTCAACCATTCTTTCCGGGCTTCCGCCGGAGTATGAGCCGGTGGTGGCTGTTATTACGTCCAGTCAGATGCCTTATAAGTTGGACGGTGTTACAAGTGTGTTGCTTGACACAGAGTCTCGGCAGCTTGAGTTTTTGGCTCAAGGCTCTGTGGTCAATTTGGTGCAGGGGTCTACGTCTGATGGGTCCCGTTCTCAAGGCCCGTTTTCAAGCCCATATTCTAATAATACCAATCAGGGTTATTCTGGTTTGTCTCAGAACAATTCTCGAGCCGTTCCTCAAGGGTTTCGTCCGCCGCTCTATAATGGTCGTGGTGCTTTCCGGGGCCGTGGTGGTGGACGAACCTTTGGTGGTCGTGCGCGGCCGCAGTGTCAGATCTGCGGAAAGCTTGGACACTTGGCAAGCCGGTGTTTCTTTCGATTTGATCAGAGTTATGAAGGGATTGGTTTCTCTGCCAATCAAGTCTCTTTCTCTGAAGAGTATTCTGAAGATGTGGGTTCTCAGACGATTACGCAAGGCTCGGCGTTTGCTGGTGCTGCTCAGAATCCGACTGAGTCTGTGGTCGCTAACGTCGCTGCCGTCACTGAGGACTTTGGGTATGGTGATGCTGCTTGGTATCCCGACTCCGGTGCAACGTCTCATTTGACTCCAGATGCAGGTAATATCGTCTCCTCAACTCCTTATTTTGGTTCTGGTAGGGTCTCTGTTGCCGATGGCTCTACGATATCTATTTCTAGGGTTGGTTCTTCGGTTATTAATTCTGATGCTAGGCCTTTAGTCTTGAATAATCTGCTTCATGTTCCTCTTATCAAAAAGAATCTCCCATCTGTATCTAAGTTCACGAAAGACAATAACGTTTCTATTGAGTTTTTTCCTGACTCGTGTGTTGTGAAGGATTTGATAACGCAACAGCTGATTCTTCGAGGTTTGCAAAGTGAGGGTCTTTACCGTTTTGAGTCTTCAGATGGGTGTTGTTTGTCTGATTCTACTTCTAGGGGTTCTGATAAGTTTTCTGATAGTTCTGTCTTTCAAACTAAAGATTGTGATGATTCTTCTACTTCTGGTTCTTTGTCTAATGATCAGTGTCTGTCTGTTTCTGATTGTGTTGTATGGCACAGAAGGCTTGGACACCCTTCTAGTGAAATCTTGCATAAATTGTCCCACATTTGTAATGTTTCTGACATTAATAAAAATGCAAGTTTTTTCTGTGAAGCCTGTAAATTAGGAAAGAGTCACAAGTTGAGTTTTCAACCTTCTTTGACTGTTTATAGTTCACCTTTGCAGCTTGTTCAAATCGATGTTTGGGGTCCTGCACCCTTACTCTCTAATAAATGTGCTTACTATGTCAGTTTTCTTGACTCTGCTACCAGGTATACCTGGATATATTTTGTTGCTAGGAAATCTGATGTTAGAAATATTGTTATTAATTTTCATAAAATGGCTGAACGTCAATTTGATTGCAAGCTTAAAAGTGTTCAATCTGATTGTGGTGCTGAATTTAAATCCTTAGAGAGCTATTTTGTTGAAAATGGTATTCAGTTTCGAAAAACTTGTCCTTATACCTCTGAACAGAATGGTAGGGTAGAGAGGAAACATAGGCACATTGTTGAATTAGGTCTGACTTTAATGGCTCAAAGTGGCATTCCCTTTAAATTTTGGTCTGATGCTTTTTACACTTCTGTTTATCTTATCAATAGGCTGCCTACCAAAGTTCTTAATGGAATTTCACCTTATGAAAAGTTGTTTAATTGTCAACCTAATTATAAGTTTTTAAAATTTTTTGGCTGTCAATGCTTCCCTCTGACTAGACCTTATAACAAGAATAAAATGCAGTTTCGATCTGTTTCTTGTACTTTCTTAGGTTATAGTTCTGTTCAACATGGGTATAAATGCTTAGCCCCTGATGGAAAGGTTATTGTATCAAGACATGTTCAATTTAATGAACGTTGTTTCCCTTATCTGCAGGATAAGAGTTCTCTTTCTGAAAAGACTAATGCTGAGCTGTTCAAATTCAAATATGTTAAACCTTCCCTGGTTTCTCATTCTTCTCCTTCTAACTCTATTCATAATTCTCCATCTGTCTCTTCTTCTGTTTCCGTTTCCAACAATGACTTTAATACCAATTCTTTTTCTTCTCATCCTGATAGTATATCTTCTCCTGTTCATAATACTGCTTCCCCTGTTCATGATGCTGTTTCTTGTGGTCGAAATAATTCTTTCTCCATTCATGATGGTCAGAGTGTTTTGCCTTCAAATCAGGGTGGTTCTTCTTCTCTTCAGAATGATGTTTCTCCTGCTCAGTGTGATTCTTCTACTGCTCATGATGGTTTTGTTCATTCTCCTTTACCTCAGATTAACTCTGATAATATTACATCTGGTGTTCCTTCTACTGCACAAGTTGATCCTTCTGTTGTGCACTCTGATGTTCATATTCGTGAAGATTCTTCTGCTGTACGAGCTAATCCTTCTTCTAATATTCTTCCTTCTGATGAATCTTCTGAGGGTCATTCTGCTAATGAATCCTCTAGTTCAGATTCTTTATCTCGTTCCAAAGTTGCAGCTCCTTCTCATTCAATGATAACTAGATCCAAAGCAGGCATCTTTAAGCCTAAAGCATTTCTTGCTGAATCTGTTAGTACTGTTCCTAAGGATGTTCATCAAGCTATGTCAGTCCCTGAGTGGAAAGATGCAATTCTTAAGGAGTTGAATGCTTTGATAGATAAGGGCACGTGGGTGCTGAAACCTCTTCCTAAGGATCGTGTTCCTATAGGCAGTAAGTGGCTTTTCAAGATTAAACAAAATCCAGATGGTAGTGTTGCTCGCTACAAAGCCAGGCTTGTGGCTAAAGGTTTCTCCCAACAGGCTGGTTTCGATTATTCTGAAACGTTCAGTCCAGTTGTAAAGCCTGTAACTGTTAGAGTTTTATTAAGTTTAGCCCTTAGTAGTGGTTGGATTTTGCGGCAAATCGATGTGGATAATGCCTTTCTGAATGGAGACCTAGTTGAAGAAGTTTACATGCAGCAACCCCCAGGTTTTGAGCAAGAAAGTCCCTCGGGTCAACAATTAGTCTGCAAGCTTGAAAAGTCCTTGTATGGCCTTAAACAGGCTCCAAGAGCTTGGTTTGATAAATTCAGGGGTCATCTAGTTCAACAATTAGGTTTCACTGCTTCGTTAGCCGATTCTTCTTTGTACTTCAGAAGTAGGCTAGGAAATACTGTCTACATTATGGTATATGTAGATGACATAGTTGCTACTGGAAATAATCCTGAAGAAGTGGATGCAGTCATCAAAGCTATTAATGAAGTCTTTTCTCTGAAAGATCTTGGCAGGTTGTCTTTCTTTCTTGGTATGAATATTCAGCTTGTTGATTCAGGAATTGTTTTAAATCAGAAGAAACTCATACTAGAGTTACTTGAGAAAACTCAGATGCTTGAGTCAACACCTTCTTCCACTCCCATGGTCACATCTCCTCAACTATCTCTTACTGATGGGGATCCCTTTTTCTGATTGCACTTTGTATAGGCAGGTTGTTGGTACTTTGCAACATATCTCTACTACCAGGCCTGACATTCAATTTTCGGTTAATAAACTAAGTCAGTTTATGCAAGCTCCGCTTGATAAACATTGGAAAGCAGTTAAGCGTGTTTTGAGATATCTAAAGGGCACGTTAGAGCATGGCTTGCATTTTTCTTCTTCTAATTCACCCACAACTTTAGTTGCTTATGCTGATTCTGACTGGGGAACCTGGATAGATGACAAAAGGTCAACTGGAGGGCACTGCATCTTTCTTGGTGGAAATCTGGTTGCTTGGAGCTCGAAGAAGCAAGGAGTTGTTTCTCGTTCCTCCACAGAAGCAGAGTTTCGAAGTCTTGCAGATGCTATGTGTGAGTCTATTTGGGTGAAGTCACTTCTTACTGAATTAGGCATTGGTTTAACTGCTACACCAGTTATTTGGTGTGATAACACAAGTGCTATAGCACATTCCTCTAATCCTGTTCATCATGCGAAATTGAAACATGTAGAACTTGATCTTAGTTTTGTCAGAGAGAAGGTCAATGATGGATCTTTTCAAATTAACTATGTGCCTGCAGCGAATCAAGTTGCTGATGTCTTGACAAAACCATTGTCTTCAGCTTTTTTTGTTCATCTCAGACAACAGTTGAAGGTGTTCTGTGCTGAAGAATTGAAGCTGATGTCTTCTCAGCCTAGACACCTGGATATTGAAGAGCGTTTGAGCACATGAAGATTTGTTTTCAACAAATCAGAAAGAGAAAAAGGGAATAGGAAGCATGTTAGTATATATGTGTATGAGCTGAGCTGGAAGTATATGAGCTGAGCTGGTAAACTCTGGATGATGTTGAAGTTGGTTCACAATCTGTTAGTCGTTAGTTAAAGCTGTTACAAGTTGTTAAGCTCTTCTTGTACAAGAGTCTTGAATTGTATATAAGAGTTGTAATCCCTTCCAGTAATGTACATTTGTATTCTGATTGAGCTAATAACATTGAATCATTCTTGCTTCTTCTTTCAAAGATCTTTCTCTTCATCTTTTACCTTCAACTCATATTCTATCATTCACATTTATTGCTCCCAACTTCCATTTTTAATACATTTGCACGTAAATGCCCTAATATCCATGCATTGTAGCCATGGTGGGACAGACACCGACTAGTACTCTCCTGAGTGAATCAGTCCTCTTTATCGCTCTCTTTACCTCATGCAGTGTTGACAATGGGAACGGGTTGACTTGTTTGGCTGCTCCTCAACGCCCAACTACCATGCGGGCTCGACACTGTATTATTATTAATCACATTTCCTTCCTTCTCTTTGCATATTGATCGCCTATAAATAGAGATCCAAAATGCCTGGTTTTAAGCATCTCTACTTCTTCAAGTAGTTTGAGTTTCATAAGAAAGAAAGCAGAGATGGGTTCCATTTCCAAGAGTTTCCTTCTCCTTGCTCTTTTAGCTGCCGTTGTTCTTCTCATTTCTTCGGAAGTGGCTGCTCGAGACCTTGCTGAAACCACCACCGAAAAGAACAATGGTCAGCCATCTTTATCATTATTTATTTATATCCGCTTTTGAATTTTATCACATGAATTGAAATGAATAGTGAATGACCAAGTGGGGCGTTTAGATTTTTAACTTAAATGCTGAATGTGGTTACTGAATCTTCAGGTGAGGTGGCTACTGAAACAACTGAGACTGAGCTAGAAGGAGCCAAGTATGGGAACGGCGGGTACGGAAACAACGGAGGTTATGGAGGATACGGTGGACATGAAGGTCATGGAGGATACGGTGGACATGAAGGTCATGGAGGGCACGGTGGGCATGGTGGCTACGGTGGTGGGTACGGAGGAGGACGTGGTGGTGGACGTGGAGGTTATGGAGGTCGCTGTGCCTATGGCTGCTGTCGTTCGGATTATTACGGAAGAGGTTGCCGAAGGTGCTGCTCTTATGCTGGGGAGGCCGTCGATGCTGAAACTCACGCCGATCCTCACAACTAAATGCAGTCTTTTCCAGTTTGCATGCAAGTAAACTATAATAAAATGGCGCGTGCGCCCACACATATGTAGCAAATCCTACTCTTTGCTATGTCCTAAATTAAACTGCTTCCTTAATCCTTACTATAGAGGAAGTATAAATTAATGAAATCGTGCCTTTTCTTTACTCCTAATTGCTTCCTATATAAGGAAAAATTTATTTATTCATATACTAAAACATAAGGAAAAAGTAATACTCTATCTAACATAATATATACAATTAATAAAAATATTATTTTAAGTCTAAATATATAAAGAACTAAAGAAGTATTGAAAAGTTAAAAAAAACTCAAAAAAGGTGGTATATTTTTTTTTGAATAAATAGAGATTATATTCCCATACCAGGATTCAAACTCATATAAGATGAGACAATATGAACATCTTTAGCCACTAAGCCAATCGGTAGATCTCAAAAAAAAAGGTGGTATCATTGAACTGTTGTAATATTCAGATTTTAGCATTTCTATTTCTTATTTATTAAGCTCGACCTTCTTTGTAAAATAATTACTATATAAGATAAATTATTATTTTAATATTTTAAAGTTAAAATTTAGAATTCAAGGGTTAAAACAACTACTTAAAAGTTTAAGGGCTATCTATGCATTTAATTACAATAATAACAATATTTAATTATAATTATATAAGACATTATTATTTTATTTAATGGTAGAAAAATGCAGTTTTAGACAATAAAAGCAATCTTAAACATGCATATCTATACCACACACCCATATTTATTTACCTTTATGTTGTTGGATGGCATTTTTCACTCTCAAATCTCAATCATAATAACTATATGTTCAAAGATCAGATTATCCATTTGAATTTGAAGGTATGTTTAAAATATGAAAGGGTTTAAAATAAAATTTTAGTCTCAAATAAAAGATTTGGACAAAAATGACATGTTTAACATATAGATTAACTCGAATTCCAACCTTCAATACTCAAATTTGATTTGGCTCACTTTATAATATATTGTATAATATTATATAATTTATACATCATAAAATTAAATCTATAATAATATATAAGATTATAATGTAAACATTAAAAACATATCAAGTTCTAAAAATATGAAAATCACTGAACAAACATATTTGGCCGGTTGGACAAGCTAATCATCTTTGTTTCATCATATTCTCATAAGTTATTGGATAAATAAAAATATTAAATTAAAAAATAGAATAAACATTTAAAAGACAAAATAGGCAGTCTAAAAACAAATTTGAATAAGCAATTTATAAATCTGGACGAGTTTTAGTAAAACATAAAACCCGTATTTAAAATTAGATTTAAACAAATATAAAATATTTAATTTTATATACCCTACTATATTAGGTAGCCATATATATATACCCTACTTGTCCCGACAATAACACCTCTACACATATTAGGTTATTTACAGAGTAAATATATTTGAATACATTTAGGTGAGTTCATAAGAGTCAGGCCGGACTCAAATATATCATTTATAATTCAAGTACGATTTGGTGACAAAAATGATACATTTGTTTCGAATGAGTCTTAGCAAGTATGAAATATTTAACACTTTTTTTCTTCTAAAAAACACTTTATTTGTTTTCTTTTCTCTTCTACCTAACTCAATTTGTATATAATTGTACTTTTAAATATATGATATCTAAATCATGAAAATATAATATATTTGAGAGCTAAAAACCAAAATCAATGAACAAAGTATAATTAACAAAAAAAATATAAAAAATTCTAATGAATTGAAAACCGAATATCTGAATAAATAAAACTTTTATTGAATTTTTTAATAAAATGGAAAAATTGTCCCCAAAACCATCATATACATCAACGGCTCCATGTATCGAGTTTTCCCGTGAAGTAGGTAAGTCATTTTTTGAAGGTTAAAGGGCTTATTTAGCCTTCGAGTTCGACTCCATTTTGCAATATTGCTATTCGTGCGAAAACTCGTTTAATTAGGTCATTCAGTTCGCACATTGCAGCAAATTAGTCCGGTCAATGTTGACTAACGAAATCGTTAGTCTGGCCGTTAACTGTTAACGCGTCAGTCGTTTTCACTGACGTGCTACCAGGTTAACGTTGAAAAGTCAAAATACTGACGTGACAAAAATAAAAAACCAAAAATAAATTTTTTATTTTATTTTTCATATTTATTTTTATATTCAATTGTAATCAACTACGCTGCCATTCGACAAATCGCTAAAAGCACCTCGGCTCCATCTTTTTGCATTTTTATATCACATATTTCACTTGCATCCTTCGAAAATTTAATGACAGGAATAACATGACTATTTGAAAAGGTCAAATGCTGAGCCTTGTCGTTGTCTTCTAGTAGTCCTTTGACATTTTGAACAGCCTTGCATTGAGAATTCCAAGAACGTTGATCAAGTTCAGAAAGACATGCTGCATGAATACCATCACTACTTGAACTCTCAGAAGAATGATGTTGATGTATTCGACTATGGGAATCCGTAGCAACCTGAGGTAGCCTCGACCAAATCTCATCATTGCATATTTCCCATCCGATGAATCTAAGCTCGAATTAGTACTCACCAAGTCATGTGAGACACTCCCCATTTCGAGTCGCAGACCAAGCACAGAACTACCAAGGCTAGCAATGGAGCTGAAAGAGGTGAGGAAGAAGACGAGCATCAATGTTATTTGGATGAGGATGTATATTACCTTTGGTGTGTGTTTACAAAGTTGAAAGGTTAGTTTGGTGGCAAAGCATTGTGCTTTCTACCACCAAGACTTGGGTTCAGCTTATTGGAATATATTGAAGATGGTGCAGTTGGTTTCAACCGGCCAGCTGTGTATGGGCCAGCTATGTGTGGGTCCTTATTCTGTTTTTCCTTTAACAACCTAACAGCTAAAACAGAAAGCTAACAAAATAGTTTTTCTGTTAGCTATGGGTTATATAAACCCATAATAGGGTACTGGCCCAAATGACTCTTTTGGCCTACATTTTTAGAATTCTCTCTCTCACATTTTCTGAGTTTTGCTTTCTTCTTCATTCAATTAGGGTTTTTCAGTTTTTCCCTTTTTGCACAGTTTGTTTCCGTTTCTGTAAAGCTCATCGGAGCATTTCCGATATGGTATCAGAGCTATCGTTCTAGGGCCTTTCTGTCTCGTGTTCTTGTGATTCTCTTCATATCCTTGATTTCAGTCTTCTTCCTTTCTGTTTCGTCGTTGTTCGAAGCTTAATCTGCTGTCGTTGTGCTCATGGCTCCTCAATCAGAGAACATGGATGCCTCTCGATCCTTACAAGTGGATGAGAATGGCAATCAATTATCCTCTGCTGATTCGTCTGGGCCGATGTTTGCCAACAAGCAAATTAGCGTGAAGCTGGATGATTTCAACTTCTTGTTGTGGAAACAACAAGTGACAATGATGATTCGAGGGTATGAATTGGAGCACTACCTTGATTCGAGCACTCCAGTTCCTCCAAAGGTGGTTAAAAGCAACTCCGGTCAATTGGTGCTGAATCCAGATTACAGAAGGTTTAAAAAGGAGGATAACTCTCTAGCCTCGTGGCTGTTGTCAACCATCAGTGCCACAGTGTTGCCGCAATTGGTTGGAGCTGAGTCCACAGCAGATATCTGGGATATTGTCACCAAGCAGTATTCAAGTCTCTCAGCAACGAAAATTATGAGTCTCCACTATCGTCTTCGTGCAATAAATAAAGGAGCAATGTCGATTCGTGAGTATACTACACAGATCAAGGAAATCTGTGATCTGCTGGCAATTAGTGGGAGTCCAGTTGCAGCAGTGGAGCAGATCGCAACTATTCTCAACGGTCTGCCGACAGAATATGAACCGTTCATTGCTGCTATCACTGTAAGTAAAGAACCTTACACTCTTGAATCTGTCACTGCTGTGTTACAAGATGCTGAGACTAGACTTCTAGATCCTATGCGTGTTTCTGTTGGAGTTAATATGACTCGTTATGGTGGTGAGAAAACAACTGAGTCTGTGGACAATAGTTCAAGCAAACCACAGTACTATCCTACCTTTGCTAATAGAGGTCGTGGTCAGAGTCAGCAGTCTAATTTCAAGTTTAGGAGTAATCAGTCTAGACCCCAATGTCAAATCTGCGGGAAGTTAGGGCATCTAGCTGATAAGTGTTGGCACAGATTTAATCAGAATTTCAAGAGGGATGTGTCTCTGCAAAACAAGGATTCAGATGATATGCGTGCTAATATCTGTCACTATGGCACTGAACCTGAAGAACAGTCCTATACTCCTTTTGCTCAGAATGATGTTGGTACTGCTGTGTTATCTTCAGAAATGACTCAGGATACTATTCAAGTTAACTCCCTTGTAGCCAGAGGTGTCCTTTCTACCACTGACAGGTGGTACCCAGACTCTGGTGCTACACATCATGTTGCTCGGGGTCAAAGCTCTGTCATTCAGAATAGCCCCTATGGTGGTAATGGTAAGGTGTTTCTTGGAGATGGTTCATCTCTTAATATTTCCCATGTTGGTAAGGCTATTTTACCTACTGAGTCTGGTTCATTGTTTGTTAATAATCTACTTTGTGTACCCAAGATTACTCAAAATCTTCTTTCAGTGTCAAAGCTCACATCTGATAACCAAGTGTTTGTTGAATTTCATGCTGACAGATGCTTTGTCAAGGATGAATTGACTGGCTCTGTGCTTCTTGAGGGGTTTCTTGAAGATGGTCTATATTGCTTTCAGGTTTCTTCTGCATCTTCACATGATACTGCCTGTAATACTTTGTCTGTTCCTTCTGCTGATTCTGTCAAACATTCTGATCATGCCTTGTACTGGTTGTGGCATCAAAGACTTGGTCATGCTTCACATGATATTGTTAGTCTAGTTTTGAATAAATCTGTTGCTGTTAATAAGACTGAAGTGTGCTCTGCATGTCAATTAGGGAAATCCCATAGGTTACCTTTTCATACATCTACTACTGTTTACTCAAAACCCTTTGAACTTGTTGAGATTGATGTTTGGGGTCCTGCACCCATTAGATCAGCTGGTTGGCTCTATTATGTTTCCTTTGTTGACATGTACTCTAGAAACTGTTGGGTGTTTCTGTTGAAAAATAAATCAGATGTTGTTATTGCCTTTAAGCAGTTTCATGCCCTAGTTGAGAATCAATTTTCTACTCATATTGTTGCTATTCAAACTGATAATGGTGGTGAGTTCATTGCTTTAGCTTCTGATCTTAAGAACTTAGGCATACAACACAGATTCTCATGTCCATATACCTCTGCTCAAAATAGAGTTGTAGAGAGAAAGCACAGGCACATCATAGACACTGCTTTATCCTTGTTGGCACAAGCTTCAGCACCTCTCAAGTACTGGTCCTTTGCTGTTCTTAGTGCAGTGTTTTTAATAAATAGATTACCCTCTATTAAACTTGGTGGCATTTCCCCTTTTGAGAAACTCTATCATAAAAAGCCTAATTATCAGAATCTCAGAGTTTTTGGAACACAGTGTTTTCCTTGTCTTAGAGATTACAACAAGCATAAATTTGATTTTAGGACTAAGCCTTGTGTGTTCATTGGGTACTCTCCTCAACACTCTGGTTATCAGTGTATGGATGAAACTGGTAGGGTTTATGTGTCTCGCCATGTGAAGTTTAATGAGCACATATTTCCTTTTGCTCTTACTTCTCCTCCTTCAATGAGTCTTCCTCGATCAACATGTGTTCCTTCCTGTGAGTTTCCACTACCAGCTTCCTGTGTGGATAGAACTTCTGTCCCTGTTGATTGTTCTATACCTCAGAATGGTGCTTTCCCAGTTGTTCCTCTTCATTCTCCTTCTAGTTCTATTTCTGAGCCTATTGAAGTCACTACCACTGAATCTCCTCCTTCTGAGCATACTGTGCTTCCTTCTTCACCTGCTCCTGATGAAGTTCTTCCTGAAAAAGTTGCTGGACCGTGTGATACTCTTATTGATACTTTAGGTTGTATTAATTCTGATACAGTCTTACCTACTGATGGTGTTAGTTCTGATGACTTTCAGAACTCTGTTCCTGCTGTTACTTCTTTGCCTAATGATGCTCCTCCTTTGCCTGAGTTGAGTTCTGGTTTGGAATCCTCTTCTATCTTTTTACACCCTTCTGCGGATAGTCTTCCTTCCTCACATGTGACTCTTGTTGATTCTACTACTGCCATGCCTCAGAATAGTCATCAAATGGTTACAAGAAGTAAGGATGGGATCTTCAAACCTAAAATATATCATATTGAGAGTCATGTTCTTCCTGCCAATGTTCATGAAGCTCTTCTGAATCCTAAATGGCATGCTGCAGTTCTAGATGAGTATAATGCCTTGCTTAAGAATGATACTTGGGAGCTTGTGCCACTCCCTCCTAATCGCAAAGTTGTTGGCTCAAAATGGTTGTTTCGGATAAAGCTTAATTCTGATGGTTCAGTGAGTCGATTCAAGGCTCGTTTAGTGGCAAAGGGGTATAGCCAGGTTCCTGGGTTTGACTTTGCTGAAACTTTCAGTCTTGTGGTTCGTTTTTTCACAGTCAACATTCTCTTGTCTCTTGCTGTGTCTAATGGTTGGCCAGTTCATCAAGTCGACGTGAATAATGCGTTTTTGAAGGGGGATCTGCATGAGGAGGTGTTTATGAAACAACCTGATGGTTTTGAGAAGACTGGTTTGGATGGTACTAAGTTGGTTTGTCGATTGAAAAAGGCTTTATATGGTCTGCGTCAAGCCCCTAGGAACTGGTTTCTTAAGTTGAAGGAGTTTTTGTGTAGTCTAAACTTTCATTCTTCTAATGCTGACTCCTCTCTATTTGTTTACCATGCTGACAATTGTGTGATGTATGTTGTAGTCTATGTTGATGACATACTCATCACAGGATCCTCCTCTGTGCACATTCAGCAAGTCATTCAAGCTCTTGATGACAAATTTTCTCTAAAGGATCTTGGCCAAGTTAGTTTCTTTCTTGGCATTGAAGCTATACATGTTGCTGGTGGCATTTTACTTAGTCAGAAAAAGTTTATTGATGAGTTACTTGCTAAGACTAATCTGGTCCACACAAATTCTGTTGACACACCTATGGTAGTCTCACCTAAATTTTCCAAAGATTCTGGGGAGTTGTTCAAGGATCCTCAACTCTATCGCAGCACTGTTGGAGCCCTTCTCTATGTCTGCCATACGCGTCCTGATGTAGCTTTTGCTGTTAATAAAGTGTCTCAGTATATGCAGCAGCCCACTGAGACCCACTGGTCTGCTGTAAAGAGAATTCTTCGCTATCTCAAGGGTACATCTGACTTTGGTCTTTGGTTTTCTGCTCCTAACTCTTGTGTTAATCTTCAAGTCTTTTCAGATGCGGATTGGGGTAGTGACCCAGATGATAGGAGATCTATCTCTGGTCACTGTGTTCTCTTTGGTTCTCATGTGCTAGCCTGGAGTTCGAAGAAGCAACGTTCAGTGTCCAGATCCACTGCTGAGGCTGAATATAGAAGCCTTGCTGATGCTGCTAGTGAGGCCACTTGGATCAGTGCTGTATTGTCTGATATGAAGGTCTCCATGTCTAGTGTGCCTCGAATCTGGTGTGATAACACCAGTACTGTTGCTATGGCTGCAAATCCAGTCATGCATGCTAAGACTAAGCATGTCGAACTGGATCTTCATTTTGTTAGAGAGAAAGTCCTTCGTCATTAGTTGGAGGTCAATTACATCCCTGCTCATGATCAGGTTGCTGATGCTCTCACCAAGCCATTGCCTGCTGTTCGTTTTCATGCTCTTCGTCAGCAGTTGTCTGTTTGGTCATTGGCTCAAGTTCGTGCAGAAGTTTTTGAAGAGTCAGAAGTTCGGAAAGTAGAGTGAATATTGGAATATATTGAAGATGGTGCAGTTGGTTTCAACCGGCCAGCTGTGTATGGGCCAGCTATGTGTGGGTCCTTATTCTGTTTTTCCTTTAACAACCTAACAGCTAAAACAGAAAGCTAACAAAATAGTTTTCTGTTAGCTATGGGTTATATAAACCCATAATAGGGTACTGGCCCAAATGACTCTTTTGGCCTACATTTCTAGAATTCTCTCTCTCACATTTTCTGAGTTTTGCTTTCTTCTTCATTCAATTAGGGTTTTTCAGTTTTTCCCTTTTTGCACAGTTTGTTTCCATTTCTGTAAAGCTCATCGGAGCATTTCCGATACAGCTCCCATCTCTAACATATTTAGAGTTATTTTAACTCTTTACTTTAAAGCTAATTAGATGATGGCACGTGTCAATATGTCATCATCTAAATGGTTATAATATAATATGAAAAATAAGATAAAACATTATTTTTTGGTTTTTTTGTCACGTCAGCACCTATGCCTCGTCAGCATTTAGACTTTTCAACGCTAACCTGGCATTCAGCAAAGACGACTGACGCGTTTGCGAAGTGGAGGACCTAATTGAACATGTTTTCGCGCGAGAGACAACATTGCAAAATGAGGTCGAACTCGAGGGCAAAATAAGCCATTTAACCTTTTTTTAATAGTCTAAAAGTGATTACAAGGTTACATTTGTTCATATAAATTATTAAACTTTTGATAATGAACATACTTTTTATAGACAAAATAAATAAAATACGAGTCTTCTAAAATAAACAATATTCTCTTTTATAGGGGACTACTCGTTGGGTTCAAGTGGTTAAGCCCTTTCTAATTCACTCTGGATGATACATCCTAAAGTCAACAATAATGGTTGATTTGGATAAGGCAGTGCAAAAAGTCCAGCCAGATGAAAAGAGCTTTACATTTATTGCTCCCAACTTCTAATTTTATTAGTCTTGCACGTAAATGACCTAATATCCGTATGCTGCCATGCAACTTTACGACATTCAACTACTTACTTTCTTGACTGAACAGTCTTCCTCTTCATTTCCCCCATGTGATCCAGACAATGGGAACTGAGTTAATAGGATATTGAATAGTTTAATGCCCACTCTTCAACACCCAACTACAGTGCGGGTTCCACCACTCTACTTGTTACTCAATCATTTTTTGGCATTCGTCGACCGGGGCCTATAAGTAGACATCGATAATGCCTTTGTTTAACCATCTTTACTTTCTCAAATACTTTGATTTACATGAGAAAGAAATCAAATATGGGATCCATTTCCAAGAGTTTCCTCCTCCTTGCTCTTTTATCTGCTATTGTTCTTCTCATTTCTTCTCAAGTGGCAGCTAGAAACTACTACCAAAAAGAATAATGGTAGCATGGGTTCTTAATGATTTGTTTGTTTATCTACGTCTCTCGATTTTATTTTAAGTTCTAACATAAATGAATTTGCAGGTGAGATGGCTACTGAAACAACCGAGGCTGAGCTACAGGATGCCAAGTATGGGTACGGTGGATACGGAAACCGTGGAGGTTATGGAGGATATGGTGGACGTGGAGGACACGAAGGCTACGGTGGACGGGGGGGCATGGAGGACACGAAGGCTACGGTGGTGGATACGGGGGACGTGGAGGTTTTGGAGGAGGCTGTGCCTATGGGTGCTGTCGTTCGGATTAAATTATAAACTCTAACCTTAAATTTTAAATCATAAACTCTAAAAACACATCATACATATAAATTTTTAAACCCTAAACTCTAACCTTAAACCTTAACCATAGAACCTAAACTTTTTAGTGTGAGACATACATAGAAACATTAAAAAGAGACAGAGAAATTCTATTCATGATCGAAGTGTAAATTAATATTTTCTTTATTCTTAAAAACTCGTTATATAAAGACATGTTTTCGGGACAATATTCATCTGTCCCTTGATGAAACCCTTAGGGTTTCTTGATTTGTTATCGAAAGAGAGAGAAAGTGAAAAGACGGTAAAGAAAGAGACAAGGAAACTTTTATTATTATTAGATGAAAATTAATGAATGTACATTAAAGAGTTAAACAATATATAAATATATATTTATATTAATCAAGAATAAAGAAAATACTAATTAATTACCCTACAACTATATTCTATTAGCCCCTCAAGTTGGAGCATATATGTTATGAATGCCCAACTTGAACATATTTTGAGCAAAAGGAAAAGTATGCAGAGCTTTCATGAAACAGTCTGCGAGTTGATGATGTGTAGAAACAAGCAGCAACATTATTAACTCTTGATGAAGCTTCTCATGAATAAGGTGACAATCAATTTCAATATGCTTGGTTCTTTCGTGTTGAACATGATCACAAAAAGAAGCATCTAACTGATACAAGCCATTATGTATTTTAGCTAAACCAATCATCCTCCAAGTTGTGGTGTCCTTTATAGAACAGAAATCAAAAGAAAATAAGCAAATAGAATGATTCTTAGTTAACTGGGAAATAGAGATAAGGTTAAAAGCAAAATTAGGTATGTGAAAGACATTATACAAAGTTAAGAAGGAATTAATATGCACATTACCTATGTGAGTTACTTTAACAAGGAAATTATTAGGTAATCGAACAAATTTATCATGAACAGGATAACAAGTATAAAAAATGCTAAATTATTACTTATATGGCCTGTTGCACCAGAATCCAATATCCAAGAATAATGAGATAAATGGTAAGAAGAACAGTTTAAGATAGTACCTGCATTCACAACTGGAACATCAAACGCAGGCGAAAGAGCATTGATCTTAGGATCATGTGAAGCATTCTCAGCAAAACTAGACAAGTTTCCTTTTTGCAAGAGGCTTAACAAACTTTCATACAGACTCTTGGTAAGCATAACAGGGGAACTAGCATCTTGAACTGAAGCATTAGTATCAAGAAACCCCTCAGAATTAGAAGCCCCAACCTGATTCACCTTAGTAATCTGATTTCTACCCTTATACCAGGGGAAAATCATGCTTCTTGTAGCATTTTTTAACTGTATGTCCATACTGTTACAAAGTAATCAACCCGAGACGATAAAATAAAATAAGAAAAACAACTTTAATCAAATAATTGAGAAGAGAAGAAAATATAAAACCAGATTAAAGTTGAGGCATGCAAGAAGCAGTTTCCTTAAGACAAATTTCGACCACTCCGCGGTGCTTGAGTTTAGTTGGTCGTTCATCTCCCAAGATACAACAACGAGAAGATCTTCGACAGAAGCACGAACTGAAGATATCTCGAACTTGAACTCTTGACTTAGCCTATCACCGGAATAAAAAGAATGAGAGAATATTATGGAGGATATGGTGGACGTGGAGGACACGAAGGCTACGGTGGACGAGGTGGGCATGGAGGACACGAAGGCTACGGTGGACGCGGGGGGCATGAAGGACACGAAGGCTACGGTGGTGGATACGGGGGACGTGGTGGTTATGGAGGAGGTTGTGCCTATGAGTGCCGTCGTTCGGATTATTACGGACGAGGATGCCGAAGGTGCTGCTCTTATGCTGGCGAGGCTGTTGATGCTGAAACTCAAGTCGATCCCCACAACTAGATGCAGTCTTCCCGGATGCATGTATCTAAATAAATAAATTGGCATATATACATGTGTGTGCCTATGTCTCTCTGCGTGTACCGTGTATAGCAAATCCAACCATTTGCTATATATGTCCTAAATGACAATGTTTCCTTAATATAACATAAGATCGAATGAATAAAAATTCTCCGTCCCTTTGCGGCGCCTCTCTATGTCCTAACACTAAAAAATTAAATTATAAGCTCTAACCTTAAATTTTAAATCATAAACTCTAAAAACACACTATACATATAATTTCTTAAACCCTAAACTCTAACCTTAAACCTTAACCATAGAACCTAAACTTTTTAGTGCGAGGCATACATAGAAGCATCAAAAAGAGACAGAGAAATTCTATTCATGATCGAAATGTAAATTAATATTTTCTTTATTCCTAAAAACTCGTTATATAAAGACATGTTTTCTGGAAAAATATCATTTGTCCCTTGATGAAACCCTTAGGGTTTCTTGATTTATTATCGAGAGAGAGAAAATGAAAAGACGGTAAAAAGAGAGATAAGGAAACTTTTACTATTATTAGATGAAAATTAATGAATGTACATCAAAGAGTTAAACAATATATATATATATTATATATATATATATTAATCAAGAATAAAGAAAATACTAATTAACTACCCTAACAACCCTAACAACTATATTCTATTAGCCCTCCTCAAGTTGGAGCCTATATGTTATGAATGCCTAACTTGAATATAGCTTGAACAAAAGAAAAAGTATGTAGAGCTTTCGTGAAACAGTCTGCGAGTTGATGATGTGTAGAAACAGGCATAAACCTTATTAACCCTTGATGAAGCTTCTCACGAATAAGGTGACAATCAATTTCAATATTCTTGATGCTTTCGTGTTGAACTGAATTTTCTGCAATTTTTATTGCAGACAAGTTATCACAACAAAGGTTAGCGGGAGAAGAAACACTAATCTGCAAATCAGAATGTAAATAGCTTAGCCATTGAATCTCACAAGAATCAGATACAAGTGCTCTGTATTCAGCTTCACTTGAAGACCTTGAGATGGTCTGTTGTTTTTTGAACGCCAAGAGACTAAGGCTGAACCAATGAAAACACAAAAATCAGTAATAGATTTCCTTGAATCTGGGCAAGAAGCCCAATCTGAATCAGAAAAAGCATAAATTTTAACATCATTGTTAGCAGGAAAAAATAGTCTTTACCCGGGGGTTCCTTTAAGATAGGACCCTATGAGCAGCTTGCATATGTATATTTGTAGGAGCATAAATGAATTGAGAAAACCGTTGAACAACAAAGGAAATATAAGGCCTGATATTGGTAAGATAAAGTAATTTACCTATAAGCCTTCTATAAGAAGTAATATCAGGTAAAAAAACACCATCAGACTTAGAAAGTTTAGGTTTAGGAAGAAGGGGAGTAGAAACAGGCTTAGAATTTAAAAAATCTGAATCTTCTAATAAATTTAAAGTGTATTTTCGTTGACACAAGTTGATTCCCTTACTAGAACGAGCAACTTCGAAGCCTAAAAAATATTTTAAGTCACCTAAATCTTTTATTTTAAAAGTGTCATTCAAAAATTGTTTAATAGAAGAAATCTCAATCAAATTAGGACTTGCCATCACTATGTCATCCCTGAACCTTTAGTAAAAAGAGACTTATCAGCAAAAGTCTGAGTAAAACCTTGTTTAATTAAAGCCAAAGTTAATCTTTCATTCCATTGTCTACTAGCCTGCTTAAGACCATACAAATTCTTTTTTAACTTACAAACTAATCCATGATTATCAGTTTGAAAACCAGGAGGAAGCTCCATATAAACTTCCTCATCTAAAAAACCATACAAAAAAATATTATTAATGTCTAATTGTTGTAATTTCCAGTTTTTAGAAGCAACAATAGCTAAAAGAGTTCTAATGGTAGTAATCCTAGCAATTGGGTTAAAAGTATCTAAAAAATCTACAACAGACTATTGAGTGTACCCCTTTGCTACAAGCCGAGCTTTATACCTCTCAAGAGTGCCATCAAATTTCAATTTTGTTTTAAAAATCCATTTACAGTCTATTGTTTGTTTACTAGAAGGAAGTTCAACTAATTCTCAAGTATTATTGCTTTCTAAAGCCTTGATTTCTTCTGCCATAGCATTTTTCCAACAATCATGCTTAACGGCTTGTTTATAAGTTTTAGGTTCAACAAGAATAGATGCATTACTAACATAGGAGATATATGTTGAAGATAAGGAATCATAAGAAAGAACATTAGCAATACTATGAGGGGAAGTTTTTGAACCTGGTAAAGAAACTTTGAAATCTCTGAATTTTGATGGCAAAGTAACACTCCTACTAGGTCTAGAGGATTTCAAAGCAGGAGAAACTTGAACTGCATTCCCAGCTTGCTGAGAATTATCTGTAGCTTCTAGAACTTCAGAATCATTAGGAACAGATAATGACAATTTTTCAGAATCAGTAGAATCAGTGGGTCTGAAAGAAATTTTTATTTGCTGGTCAGTATCTTCCAAAGAAATTCATTGTCATATGTAGGAAATACAACCTTATTAGAATTTGAGAGTTGTCTTTGTTTAAAAGAGAAAACATTTTCTGAAAAAACAACATCTCTAAATACAAAAACAGAGTTGGTTGACATGTCAAAAAGTCTATAGCCTTTTATATTATTAGGAAAACTTATAAAAGTACACTTTATAGCTCTAGGATCTATTTTTGTCTTGAGTTTGGGTAAAACAAAAACATATGCAGTACAACCAAACACTTTCAAATAATCAATTTTAGGAGGTGTATTAAACAACAATTCATGAGGAGTCTTGTTGTCTAAGATAGGAGTAGGTGTAATGTTTATCAAATATGCAGAATGTAGCACACAATCAAGCCAAAAAACAATAGGTAAATTTGCTTATAGTCTTAAAGATCTAGCAACAGAAAGAAGATGTTGGTGCTTTCTCTCTACAATACTATTCTGTTGAGGAGTGTAGGTACACGAGTTTTGATGAATTATTCCTTTCGAATGGAAAAAATCTGTCATTTTGAACTCTTTAGCATTACCAGATCTGATGTATTTAATCTTTTTTGAAAATTGAGTTTCTATTAAGTGATAAAATTGAATAAATGTGTCTTTTACCTCAGATTTTAGTCTTCAAAGGAAAAATTCAAACATACCTACTTTTTTCATCTACATTGGTTAGAAAGTAAGAGTGACCATAGAGACTCTTAACAGGAAAAGGACCCCAAATATCGATGTGAATTAAATCAAAAATGGAATAAAAAACAATATTAGTAACATGAAAAGATAAACGTTTCTACTTAGCAAGATGACATATTTCACAATCAAACTCAGAACCAGAAATAACATGAATATCTTTATTAATATTAGAAAAGAATTTCATCCTCTTATAAGAAGGATGTCCTAGTCTAGAATGCCAAAGTTTAAAAGAAGTAGAAGTAGAGATACAAACAGTGGACTGTGAAACTGTTGAAACAGGATCACCAAAAGAAGCATCTAACTAATACAAGCCATTATGTATTTTAGCTCCAAGTTGTGGTGTCCTGTATAGAACAAAAATCAGAAGAAAATAATCAAATAGAATGATTCTTAGTTAACTGGGAAATAAAGATAAGGTTAAAATAAAAATTAGGTATGTGAAAGACATTATACAAAGTTAAGAAAGAATTAATATGCACATTACCTATGTGAGTTACTTTAACAAGGACATTATTAGGTAATCGAACAAATTTATCATGAACAGGATAATAAGTATCAAAAAATACTAAATTATTACTTGTATGGTCTGTTGCACCAGAATCCAATATCCAAGAAAAATAGATAAATGAGAAGAAGAACAGTTTAAGATAGTACCTACATCCGCAACTGAAACATCAAACTCAGACGAAAGAGCATTGATCTTAGGATCATGTGAAGCATTCTGAGCAAAACTAGACAAGTTTCTTTCTTACAAGAGGCTTAGCAAACTTTCATACTGAATCTTGGTAAACATAACAGGGGAACTAGCATCTTGAACTGAAGCATCAATATCAAGAAACCCCTCAGAATTAGAATCCCCAACCTGATTTCTACCCTTATACCCAGAGGAAAAATCATGCTTCTTGTAGCATTTTTCAACTGTATGCCCATATTGTTACAAAGTAATCAACCCAAGACGATAAAATAAAATAAAAAAAACAATTTTAATCAAATAATTGAGAAGAGAAGAAAATATAAAACCATATTAAAGTTGAGGCCTGCGAGAAGCAGATTCCTTAAGACAAATTTCGACCACTCTGCGGTGCTTGAGTTTAGTTGGTCATTCATCTCCCAGGATACAACAACGAGAAGATCTTCGACAGAAGCACGAACTGAAGAGATCTCGAACTTGAACTCTTGACTTAGTCTATCACAGGAATAAAAAGAATGAGAGAAGGAAAACGATTTTGAGTGTGTTGAAACTGAGGAGATGCATGGTTTATATAGGGGAGTGGAGGAGGAAAATATGGAAAATAAAATATTTCGAATTAAAGGCCATTGACTTTATATCCGATTTAATTCAGAAATAATCAATTAAATGCCTTATTAAAGGGACATGTTTCTGTGAATTGCTTTATTACCTTTTAATATTCGAATTTAATGGAAAGTCAAATATTATCCTATTAAATTCAGAATATTCAAATGATATGTTATATGTAAGGAAAAAAAATTAATTCGAAATGGGTAAAATATCCACAGGTCCAAGTAAGACCCGACCAATCCAACCCAAATGGGTTCGACAAGCTTTGATTCACACTCCCATGCGCCTGCACGCAAGGCATCATGTTCATTCAAGTTATTCAATAATTTCCAAGTGGGTTGGTGTATTTAAACCATTCCTAAGATTGTTATCCCACCCATGTGGGATATGGGGTTTTTATTTTCCTTTACACAATTCACAACATCCTCACTTTGAGCATCAATTTCTCATTCATTTCTCAACCGTTTTGAGCATATGAGATACCGTTGTAAAGGTCTAATGAAGTAGAATATGAATTAATAAATTCATCATTCGAACCTTCACCTTTACCACTAGAAAATATGGCTCAAAATTTTCAATTTCTCACATTTTTCCAACACATATAACCCACAGAAAACACACAAAAGTCTTTTAGAGACATTCCTACTAACAAATTTTCGAGTACCAACTTTATTGACTGTATTGTCATGCTTAACACTAGTTTCTAGATTCTTGACAGAATACCCATCGGCTAACAGAACATTAGAAACTGCATGAATACTAAATGCAAGAGATCTTTCATGTTGAATGATAACAACAAATACAACGTTTATAGAGGATGCATGTTTCATCATTAACAACTGGGATTTAGGAACAGAAAAACCCTCATTCAGACCTCTAAGGAATCGCAACAGAAAGTCTTGCTTGCGGTATTTCATTGCAGAACACTCACAAGAGGTTAAGGGACGAAAATTACAAATTTCATCCCAGATTACTTTCAATTGCGTGTAATAAGTGGTAACGGAAGAGTTACCTTGCTGGAGAGAGTAAAACTCTTGAAGGAGATCAGAAACACGCACCAGATCGCCTTGATTGAAGCGGTCGAAGAGATCTTGCCACAGCTCGTAGGCCGTATCAAACCAGAGAACACTCTGAGCAATTTCTTGGATCAACGCTCGTTGCAGCCAAGAAAGGATCAAATTGTTGCATTTAACCCATGCCTTGTAATGAGACTCATCTTTCCCAGGTTCTTTGACAGATCCATCAACAAAGCACCATTTGTTTTTGGATATCAAAGACATGCGCATCGAACGCGCCCAACTATGATAATTAGCATCGTCGAGCAGAGAAGAATTGAGAGCCAGTGCTGGGTACTCATTCAGGTGGATGTAGTACTCGCTGGAGGAGGAGGAGTCGTGGAAAGAACGGCCGCCGTCGGTAGAGGAAGAGTCATCTGATACCATGATGAAACCCTTATAGTTTATTGATTTGTTATCGAGAGAGAGAAAGTGAAAAGACGGTAAAGAGAGAGATAAGGAAACTTTTGTTATTATTAGATGAAAATTAATGAATGTACATTAAAGAGTTAAACAATATATATATTAGTCAAGAATAAAGAAAATACTAATTAACTATCCTAACAACCCTAACAGCTATATTCTATTATCCCTTTATTCCTAGAAACTGATATCTCTAGCGAGTGCAACAGCCTCTTAACGGCCATGAGTCCATCCTTGGATAAGAAGATAGTGTTTCTCCTTGTTTATTTACTACAACCAGAGAGGATTTGAACAAGTCTCGCGACCAGTGACGAAGGCTGAAGCCAACCTCGTAGCATATTCAGGGGTTTCATGTCTTTATTATGATTATAGCATGATAAGAATATATATATAATGCACTTGAAATTGGTGTTCCGTGTGGTTTGGGCTACATTGCGTGGTGGAGGGGGTAATGTTTTGCGTTAGTTACACTCAGACTTACGTTGCCTTATTTCACTTGGGATGATGGATGCCTATAAATACAGACAGAGAATGCCTTATAAGAAGATGTGGCTCTCCTTATTTATTTATACATGGTAAATTTATCTGAATTTAATTATATGGATCAATTTATCTAATCCGATATTTAATATTGACTTGAATATGACGATCTAAACTCGATTGGAGATTCAGAACAAACTTAACTAAATCTAAATTGACTCAAATTTTAGTTAGACCGATATGGAATCGAATTAATTTTCATCCGAACTGAAAATAATCTAAATCTAATTTACTCAAATCCGATTTGAACCAAACATCGACATGATTTAAACCCGATCCAAACGAATACACTTGAAATGGCCTACCTGAATCGATCCAAACGACCGATTACCGATCTAGATTTGAACAAGTCTGGCAAGGCTGGAACCAACCTTGCACATATTATGGGGTTGCATGTCTATATATTGACTTGGAAAGAAGCCGACTGAGTCCAACCACGAGTATTGACTATTTGACTTGGATAAGACACTGCCAAAAGTCTACGCCTCATGAAAAGGGTTAACATTTCAATTAATATACTACCACATGCACATAATTACAAATATAAAATACATTTTGTATGATTATAGCATAATATATGTGCGTGTGTTTTGATACAGTAATAGACAAAAAACATTATCATGGTATAATAGGGCATGTAGTAGTGGAACAGGCATCGTCAACTCAATTGGTACTCTGAGTGTTGCACTTTTTGGCAGTAGAAATGGATGGTTTCATTTCGTGTAGTTTGGGCTATATTGCGTGGTGGAGGGGTTAGTCTTTCTCTTTGGATGAAGGGGTGTTGGGTGGCTATAAATAGAGACAGAGAAGGCCTTGGTTTAAACATCGATATATCCTCAATTCTTCTGATGGGTTCCATTTCCAAGAGTTTCCTCATCCTTGCTCTTTTAGCTGCTGTGGTTCTCCTCGTATCTTGGGACGTGGCAGCTCGAGACCTTGCTGAAACTACCACTGAAAAGATCAACAAAGGTCAGCGGCTATCACTTTCTCATTATATTATAATATTGCATGAATGCAAATATGTAAGAAGTAAATCACCAAGTGGAAACATTTATATTTGCAGGTGAGGTGGCTACTGAAAAAGCTAAACCTAAAGTAGGAGAGGCCGAGTATGTGGATTACGGTGGGTATCCCTATCCCAATACGTATGCAGGTTATTACATACCGAAGCCGAA
Organism: Hibiscus tridactylites; assembly: GCA_958450335.1. Lineage (NCBI taxonomy): Eukaryota > Viridiplantae > Streptophyta > Magnoliopsida > Malvales > Malvaceae > Hibiscus > Hibiscus tridactylites. Next base: position 3,827,076 of record OY288272.1, on the reverse strand, counting down.
GCCTACTCCTTGCTTCACCCCGCCCTGCTAGATTATTACAGAAGAGGATGTGAATTCCGGCGACGCCTAATAATTTGTTAAGCTTCTTATGTATGGTACTGTTAGTTGATAATTTAAGTGTTTTGCCAGTCATTTCTGTTTTAGCACAATGTCCCGTTCGTAGAAATGTATGGTTCCTTGTTTGTTTTTTCCTTTCACTTTCTATTAATCAAATCTTGTTTGCTGATAAACAAAAAAGAGTTCGCGACAGGTGGCAATTTGAGAAGCATTTGGAACAATTTGGCTAAATGACCAGCTATATGCAAACTAGTGTCGTGATCAATACCAGCAAATTTAATTGGATATTAAGAAAATGCATAGAATTTGAAAGACGAATACCCAACTTGTATACAAAGATTGTTTTTTAATAGTCTAAAAGAGATTATAAGGTAGTATCTATTTATACATATTATTTTTTTTGCTCGGTATAAAATGATTTTTATTAATCGAATCAACTACACCTACCTGATTGCAAGCCTCGTTAAAAACTCCCCTAAACTTAAATGGAGAAAAGAGTACTTAACGACTAAGGAATACAAAACTCAAAAAGGCAGACCCAAAGGATCACTCCCAAATACAACATTACAACAATTCACTTTCATGCACTTAAACTCTATCTCCCATAAAAATCACCAGAACCTAAGCTATCAAACAATCACATAGCTGACTTACTTTCTAACTCCACATCAACACAAAATTTTACTGTAAAGAATCTCTCTTTTTACCCAATTTATTCTAAAAAAACAGAGCTCACCACCATGCTTTGAACAATTCTGATTTTGTTGATCCCGACTTCGCAAGGCCTCCAGCCAATCCTTCCCAAACTGTCGACGAGTGCTGAAACTTAAAGGAACTAAACTTACTTGACAGTCTATTTACCTCCAACAAATCTGGCCACCAACACCATGGATGGCTCAAAGGATTGAAGCATCTAATACAGCACCGAGCAGGACCCTAACTCTATCACCATTCCAGACAAACCCCACCCTTTAGCTTGAATACACAGTTCCAAAGCGATTTTAATAGTTTTCACCGTTGCAAAATCTGTTCCCAAATTATCTATCGGACCATAAAACAACCTTTAGATGATACTATTTTCAGTGCTCTTTGCCAAACCAATTGAGAAGCAAAGCCAAGGGCTATACACAAACTTTCCTCTGATCTTCCCGCTGAATGAGTCCTTCGATCTTTCCGGATTCTTCAACAAACAGATCACTGTACGCCTTGATGACACAAACTTTCTCTTATGGCGGCAACATGTCCTGTTGATGATTCGCGGCCAAGGATTGGAACATTATATTGACTCTGACTATACACCTCCGGTGAAGTTCCTAGTCACTTCAGATGGCAGCAAATCTCCCAATCCTGCGTATCAACGCTTCTTTAAACAGGAAAGTTCACTTACTTCATGGCTCCTTTCCACGGTAAGTACCTCCATTCTGCTTCACCTTGTTGGATCTGAGACTTCAGCTTCGATCTGAAATACCATTGTTCTTCGATATTCCAAACTTTCCACCACGCGTGTCATGCACCTTCACTGCCGTCTTCGCACCTTGAAGAAGGGCAACTTGTTTATTAGTGAGTTTTTTTGCTAAGATCAAGAAGATCTGTGATTTGCTGGCCATCTGTGGTAGTACCATCTTTGAAATTGAACAAGTTGCCACCATTCTTAACGGTCTTCCACCTGATTTTGAATCCATGGTGGTTGTTATCACAGCTAGTCGTGAACCCTACTCGTTTGATGGAGTTGTCTCTCCCCTCACTGATGTTGAAGCTCAATTAATTGATCCTCTACGCCTTCAAGTTGGTATTCACAACACTACGTATGGTCCATCTAGTGCTGAGTCTGATTTTAAGCCTGATTTCACCAGCTCTCGTCCTTGTGGTGGTAGATCCTCAGGCACTGCTACTAGTGGATGTCGTTTCAAGGGTCGTCCACGGTTCCAATGTCAGATCTGTGGCAAATTAGGCCATCTTGCCGATAGATGCTGGCACAGATTCAATCAAGGGTTCAAGGCTCCTGACCAACCTAAAGCTGAAGCACACAACTGTGGTTGCTCTCATGATGGTCCAGATGCATGCTATACTCCCTTTTTCCCACTGCTTCAGCAACTTCTTCAGGCAGTGACTCTCCCCAGATCATTTCTCTTGTTGGCTCTCTCCCACGTTGGTTCCCTGATTCTAGTGCCACACACCATGTGACAAATGATTCTTCTCAGTTCAGCAACGTTCAACCTTACTCAGGTCAGGGTGATGTCCACATTAGTGATGGTTCTTCACTGTCTATTGCTCATACTGGTCAATCAGTTCTTTACACACCTTCTCGAACTCTTCTTATAGATCAGTTGCTTCATGTGCCTGCTATTACTCGAAATTTAATGCATGTATCACGTTTTACTGCTGATAATAATGTCTACTTTGAATTTCATGCTTCTTATTGTGTTCTCAAGGATGAGAGTATAGGATGTGAGTTGTTGCGTGGTTCCAAGACAAATGGTTTATATGAGTTCCCTGCTACTTCAAGTCACCATTTCTCCTCATCCGCTTGCATTTACACATCAACCTCTTATGAATTTTGGCTTTGGCACAACATATTGGGCCACCCTGCTGCAGACATTATTAGCTTAGCTCTCAATAAGAAAGTAGAAGTAGATACTTCACACTCATGCAATGCGTGTCAGTTAGGGAAGAATCACTCCCTTCCTTACCCTGATTCTACCACTATATATACAAGATCTTTTGAGTTAATTGAAATAGACCTTTGGGGTCCTGCTCCAGTAGCTTCAGATGGTTACATCTATTACATGTCGTGCATAGATATGTACTCAGGGTTATCTGGGTATACTTGCTTAAAAAGAAATCCGATGCATGTACAACTTTTCAAATGTTCTATGCTTTAATAAAAAATCAATTCTCTACAAACCTGTTCACTGTTCAGGTTGATGGTGGAGAAGAATTTAAATTTCTTATCAATCAAATGGAAAAATTGGGTGTTCAACTTCGGCATACATGTCCACACTCCTCTCAGCAAAATGGCGTTGTAGAAAGAAAACACAGACATATTACAGAGACAACTCTAACTCTCTTGGCTCATGCATCACTCCCTCTTCATTTTTGGTCTTATGCAGTTTCGAGTGCAACATATCTTATTAATCGCATGCCCTCTAAAGCTTTGGGAAACATCTCACCATATCAGTTACTCTACAGTGTTCAACCTGATTATAAGTTTCTTAAGACCTTTGGCTGCTTGTGTTACCCATGCCTCAGGCCTTTCAACAAGCACAAGATAGATTATCGCTCAAGGCCTTGCATATTTCTCGGATACTCTCCCTCTCACCGTGGATATGTTTGCTTTGATCAATCAAGCAACAATATGTTTATCTCTAGAAATGTTATTTTCAATGAAACAATTTTCCCCTTCAATACACAACCAGCTGCATCCACACCTTTCATGTCGAATCACATGTCCCCCTCTCTCCATGTACACCCTGATAAACCTACTTCATCTCCTAGTTTTTTCTCCTCCGTCCCCATTGTTAATGTCTCAATGCCCCCTTCAATTACTACCACCACTCCTACAAATACTACTACTTCCATCACAATACCTGATACACCTGACCCATCTCAACCACTCTGAATGTCTGCCTCTCCTACTGATTTACCATCTACCCCACTTGATCTTGGTCCTACTCCAACTACAACTCCATCTTGCTCCCCTAGTCATGCACTTGATCCAGATTGTGCTCCAACTCCACCTTATTCCCCTACCATTCCCTCCCACTCTACACTGGATGACACCGCTACTGACCATCAATTACCTGCACCAACTACCTCTACTGGACATCCAATGGTGACAAAAACTAAATATAGTATTTTCAAACCAAAACTTTATCACCTTCAATATTCTGATGTCCCTTCTAATGTTCACGAGGCATTGCAAGATCCCAACTAGAGTTGTGTTGTGCAAGCTGAATACAAAGCCTTAATGGACAATGACACTTGGGACTTGGTTCCTTTACCCCTAATAAAATAGCCATTGGCAGCAAGTGGTTATTCAAAATTAAGCACAAAGCAGATGGCATTGTTGAACGCTAAAAAGCTCGTTTGGTAGCCAAAGGTTACTCTCAGTTTGCGGGGTTTGAATTTCGAGAGACATTCAGCCCAGTTGTGAAATCATTCACTGTTAATTTGATTCTCTCTATGGCTGTTTAGAATGGATGGTTTATTCACTAAGTCGATGTTAACCATGCTTTTCTAAAAGGTGATTTAACTGAAGATGTTTACATGTTACAACCAGATAGCTTTGCTCAAACATCACCTGATGGCAGGAAGCTAGTGTGTAAGCTCAAACGCTCTCTGTACGGGCTCAGGCAGGCTCCTCGAAACTGGTTCACCAAATTATGATCTTCTCTTAGAGCAATTAGACTTCAAGTCTTCCAATGCTGATGCATCCCTCTTTGTTTATCACATAGGTGATACACTCGCCTATGACGTGATATATGTCGATGATATATTGGTGACCGGTTCTTCTCCTCTACGTGTTTCAACAGTTATCACTCATCTTCATAATTAATTTTCACTCAAGGACCTTGGTTACTTAAATTTTTGCAGGTGAGGTGGCTACTGAAAAACCTAAACCCAAAGTAGGAGAGGCCGAGTATGTGGATTACGGTGGATATCCCGATCCCAATACGTATTCAGGTTATTACATACCGAAGCCGGAGCCTACTCCTTGCTGCTAGATTATTACAGAAGAGGATGTGAATTCCGGCGACGCCTAATAATTTGTTTGCTTCTTATGTATGGTCTGTTGTTAAGAGTCTACTGTTAGTTGATAATTTAAGTGGTTTGCCAGTCATTTCTGTTTTAGCACAATGTCCCGTTCGTAGAAATGTATGGTTCCTTGTTTGTTTTTTCCTATCACTTTCTATTATCAAATCTTGTTTGCTGATAAACAAAAAAGAGTTCGCGACAGGTGGCAATTTGAGAAGCATTTGGAACAATTTGGCTAAATGACCAGCTATATGCAAACTAGTGTCGTGATCAATACCAGCAAATTTAATTGGATAATAAGAAAATGCATAGAATTTGAAAGAAAATCTTTGGATTACTTCATTCACATCAGCTGCAATAGTATTTAAAAAAAACGAATACCCAACTTGTATACAAAGATTGTTTTTTTAATAGTCTAAAAGAGATTATACGGTAGTATCTGTTTATACATATTACTTTTTTTTTGTTTGGCATAAAATGATTTTTATTAATCGAATCAACTACACCTATCTGGTTGCAAGCCTCATTAAAAACCCTTCTAAATCTAAATGGGAAAAGAGTGCTTAACAACCAGAGAATACAAAACTCAAAAAGCCAGACTCAAAGAATTACTCCCAACAGCATTACAACAATTCACTTTCATGCACTTAAACTCTATCTCCCATAAAACTGATAATGTATTGAACTTATGAATTTTCCCTGTTGAATTAAATTTAGAGATGGAAATATATTAAACTCTCAACTTAAATACTGAGAGCGGGTGAATTTATATACACGAAATTCATATTTAACTAATGAAAACTTTTGAAACCGACTTATTAACAACATATTTAATAGAAATATTCAAAATTTTACCAGCCGACTTAAAAACTTTACAAATTTGAGTGAGGCCGAAAATATTTTAATTTTATTAAAACTTTACCATTCATAAACAACATAACTTCGTTGAGCCCTCAACTAATAACCATATAATTCCAAGCAATATCTTCGCTCGCGGGGAATTAATTGGAGATTGAAGAGAATACTTATAATGACACGTAGCAAATGTCATTGAAATTAAGTAAAAGTTAATTAAGGTAAATTAGATTATTAAAGAAAAAGGATTTTATGTCTTTTTCGTTTATTTATTTGGATATAAGAAAAAAATTTAGGGGACATGATTAAGGGCAGAAGATTTTTACCTAATTGCAACGGGGAATGAACCATTGTTTGTACGGGTAAAATTCCTCTGCCCCTAATCATGTCTCATACTATGTCGCACACTAAAAATCACTTAAAAATTAAATTCTAAATTCTAACCCTAATTTTCACATCCTCAACCCTAAATTCTAAAAATTACACCCTACACTTAATTCCATAAACCCTAATCACAACCCTAACCTTAAACCCTAATCTCCAAACTTTAAACCTATTTTTTAAAATAAAGACACTAAAAAAACATAATTTGAGTCAGGCGATTTCCATCATGTTTGTAGAGCACAATATAATAATTGCATGCAATTATAACTTACTTTAATAAAAAGAATGCACTTTTACAAAATATTCTTACTCACTAAACAAATCTTGGCTTGGTCTCACTAGTATTACCGACTACGGGGAAAGGGATCTTAGATAGTCTGGTAACTTCTATTTTAAGCATAATCTACCCTAAAGTTCCCCCATACCTTCTATTTATTAATTCTATTCAATAAAAGAAGTTTAGGGTTAGGAAAAAAAACTCTCCACATACTAAAATTAAAATGCTTAAAGAAGAAGAAGTATGAATTAATAAAATTCTGCTCTTCTTTAGTCTTAGTCTCTTGCTATAGGCATTTTTGTTACGTATTAAAATTAAGCTAATTTATTGCTATTTTATGTTTTAATGACAAAAGGAAAAAATGCTAAAGGTTGAAATACATAACAATATCTTCCCTTTTAGAAAAGTTTGAAAAAATTATCATTTGGATTACTTTGAACGGGTTTAACTGCAACATTTATCATTTGTACGTATTCCTATAGACAATTTAGATATTTTTTCATGAGAACGCCTTAACCGAGTATGCTTGCATCATTAAAAACCTCTCTAACCCTAGATGGAAGAAAAGAGTACAACACATATTGGTATAAACACTAAAAAATAAAAATAATCTGTCCATTTTCAGAGTCTCTACTTATGCTACAACACTAAAAAACACTACAAAATTTAATTCCAAACCCTAACTTTAAATTTTAATCCTAAACTCTACACCTTATACCCTAAAAAATACACCCTACCCTAAATTCCCAAAACCCTAATCATAAACTCTAAATCCTAAACTTAATTTTAAGCATAAGAACATAAATAGTAGCACCGAAAATGAGCAGAGAATTTCCATCCATATAAAAAGTCCACGCCAGATGAAAAGAGCTTTACATTTATTGCTCCCAACTTCTAATTTTATTAGTTTGCACGTAAATGACCTAATATCCATATGCTGCCATGCAACTTTACGACTTTCAACTACTTACTTTCTTGACTGAACAGTCTTCCTCCTCATTTTCCCCATGTAAAGTTGACCATTGTGATCCAGACAATTGGAACTGAGTTAGTAGGATATTGAATAGTTTGCCCACTCTTCAACACCCAACTACAGTGCGGGTTCCACCACTCTACTTGTTACGCAATGATTTTTTGGTATTCGTCGATCGGGGCCTATAAATAGACATCGATAATGCCTTGGTTTAACCACTCTACAGTACTGATGCATTACCCGAGAAAATGGTAATAATGTCATGATCCTATATATTCACAAATAGTGTCGTATCACAATTTTACGGATAAAATTTTGTTTACTCATTAGACAGATGACCCAGCTGATATTAAGTTAGTAGTGAGCAAATAGAGTGCTCTAGGTGTAATGTAAGGAATACTCCAAGCGGAGGAACAATCACTCTTTTTATCAGAAAACTTCCGACGGCGTTGCACTGGAGTAGTCTTCGACAAACATTTGGGAGACATGGCGATCTAGTGGATTCCTTCATCCCAAACAAAGTGGACAGATCGGGGAAACGTTTTGGTTTTGGGAGAATAGAGAAAATTTTACAACGTTCGACGAACACTGCTGAACACTACTAACATTAAACACCGCTGGACATCATTAAATTGATTAATAAAGATTAAAAATATCAATGACTTAACATATAATTATAAATTTTATTTTTTAGTTAAATTATTTTCCATATACATAATATTTTTAAATCTTTTTTAAAAATAATTGCATCAAATAATATCCTTAGTCAATTTAAAAAATAAAAACTCGAAATCCAAACGCTAAACCAAAAATCCTAAACCCTAAACTCTAAATCATAAACCAAAAATCCTAAACCCTAAATTCAAAGAATTTCACAACTAAGATTGTGCAAATGGACTTGCTGAATGTATCTACTCTTTCCAGCAATAAGTTGTTTCTATCTCTCATTCTCGTTCTCTCCCTTTTAATTTGGATTAAAGTAACAAAAGGGAGATATCTGAATTTTCCTCCATCACCCTCAAAGCTACCATTTATTGACAACACCATCAACTCGGCAATCGATATGGCTAGAGAAATTGTGAAGAGCCAAGACATTACTTTTTCCGACAGACCAAAGGTCACGGCTGTAGATCACTTGTTCTATGAATCTAAGGAATGGGTTTAGGGTTTTTTTTTTTATTTTAAATTGACTAAAATTGGTATTTGATCCAATTATATAAAAAAATATAATATATATGAAAAATAATTTAATTAGAATTTTATTTTAAATAATTTATAATTATATGTTGAGTCCTTGAGATTTTTAATTTTTATTATTCAATTTAATGGTGTTCAGCGATGTTCACCGTTAATGGTGTTTAACGGTGTTCTCGAGCGTGGTAGACTCATCCTAAGAATAGATTCATGAAAAAACTTATATAAAAAATTTCAGCTACAGAGATTGTTATTACATGGGTTTTTGTATGGGTCGAAACAAAACTTTTTCGACATGGCAGGAATTGGTATTGGCCTAACTAATCGCAAACTTCAGCGTATAAAATTGATAACTTATTGAACCGATGAATTCTCTCTGTTAAATCAAATTTAGAGATTGAAATATTAAAATAAATTGTGACATTAAAAATATTAAAATATAAAGTATTGTTGGAAGAATTAAACATGATGTTAGGCTGAACCTTCTTGGATGCAGTTTTACACATGATTCGTCTTGTCTATGTATTGAGTGGGATCTTGTATAGGTTTATTTTCTCCCCTTTGTTTTTGTGAGGTTAAGTTTGTGGATTGGTTTTGGTTGTAAGATCGTATGAAAGTGGTCTTTTTAGATGAATAAAATTAAACTATTTATCTAAAAGTATTAAAATATAAACTTACATATCGTATTATCATATTTATTATTTAAACTTTCAATTTAAATATTGTGAGCGGGTAAATTTATTGTACTGAATCTATATTTAACTATTGAAAACTTTTGAAACATATTTAATGGAAATATTCAAAATTTTACAACCCGACATAAAAACTAATTACAAAGCTTTACAAATTTGAGTGAGGCCGAAAATATTTTAGTTTTATCAGAACTTTACCATTCATAAACATAACTTCGTTGAGCCTCAACTAATAACCATATAATTCAAACCAATATCTTTGCTCGGGGGGCTTAATAATTAGAGATTGAAGAAATACTTATAATGCCACGTAGCCAATGTCATTGAAATTATGTAAATTAGATTATTATAAAAAAAGGATTTTTAAATCTTTTTAGGTTTTTCTTTCTCAGCAACTTATTTTTATTAATAAAAAAATTAAGTTGTGAGCATTAAAAACTTTCCTAAACTTAGATGAAAAAAAATACTACTCAACTAGGATAAAGTACACCTTGAAGGATAAATTCTAAACTTAGGTTGAGAGCCTCATTAAGTCCTTTTGGTTAATTTATACGGTTATAAGAAAAAAATAATTACGGTAAACTACAATGGTAGTCCCTAAACTTTCATAACACTTTCACTTTAGTCACTTAACTTTTAAAAATTACAATACCATCACTGAAATTTTAATTTACTTTTACTACATTATTTATAAATTTGTATAAATTCTACGCAATAGTGGTTTGTCTAATATAAATTTCGGCATGGCACTTACAATAATTTTAATGCCACTGACAATAATCAACAAATTTATTAATTCTATTCAATAAAAAAGTTTAGGGTTAGGAAAAAAACTCTCCACATACTAAAATTAAAATGATTAAAGAAGAAGAAGTATGAATTACTAAAATTCTGCTCTTCTTTAGTCTTAGTCTCTTGCTATAGGCATTTTTGTTACGTATTAAAATTAAGCTAATTTATTGCTATTTTATGTTTTAATGACAAAAGGAAAAAAATGCTAAATGTTGAAATACATAACAATATCTTCTCTTTTAGAAAAGTAGGAAAAAATATCATTTGGATTAGTTTGAACGGGTTTAACTGCAGCATTTATCATTTGTACGTATTCCTATAGACAATTTAGATTTTTTTTTCATGAGAACTCCTTAACCGAGTATGCTTATATCGTTAAAAAAAACCCCTAACCTTAAATGTAGAAAAAAAAAATACAACACATACCGATCATTAAAAAAACAAAACCAATACACCTTATACACCTTTCAATACATGATACTTACACTAAAAAAACAAAACCAATACACCTTATACACCTCCACTATGTCCAAAACAGCTCCCAAAATCTATCAACAAAACTGCTCCCTAAGAATAAGAGGTATGCATTCTCCAGTTCTGAGCTGCACCAACAACAATAACATTGACTTTCATCGATAGGAATTCCCCTACTTCTTAGAAAAGACTTCGTTGGGATTCTTTTTAAGTACAACATTCAAAAGAAAACTTTAGACTTTCGGTGGAACCTTTAATTTTCAGATCAAATCGAAATTGAAACTCGAAGTGTCGATGTTCATGTTTGAGATAAGGTCTGTTAAGGCCTTCACTGTGAACTCTCCAGATTTTTTATGGATCCACACTAGTCTATCTGTGCAATCCGAAGTTAAAACACCTTCAATGAATCTTCAAGATCAAACGCAACTCCGATGGCTCCATCTCCAGATATAAGGCTCGCCTCGTTGCCAAGGGGTTCTCCCAAGTGCCTGGTCAAGATTTTCGAGACACCTTCAGCCCGGTTGTGAAGTCATCCACTGTTAATGTCATACTTGCCTTAGCTGTCTCGAATAAATGGACCTTGAGACAGGTGGATATCAATAACGCCTTCCTCAATGGCGACTTACAGGAAGACGTTTTCATGGATCAACCTGCAGGTTTTGAGCGTTGTGCTCCTGATGGATCAAAGTTGGTATGCCAACTGCGAAAAGCCCTGTATGGTCTACGTCAGGCACCTCGCAATTGGTATGCAAAGCTGAGGGATTACTTACTTCATCTTGGTTTCCGCAGCTCCAATGCTGATGCCTCGTTGTTTATTCAACAAACAGATGTTTCTACTGTTTACATTCTCGTCTATGTTGACGACATCATACTCACTGACTGCTCCGATGATTGCGTTAATACAGTTGTTGCTCAACTGGCCAAACAATTCTCACTGAAAGATTTGGGCTCTCTTAACTACTTCCTAGGGATTGAGGTTACACGACACAATGACTGTCTTTTTCTGAGTCAAAGGAAATATGTGCATGAACTCTTAGTCAAGGCAAAGATGGACAAAGCTAAACCTGCATCGACTCCAATGCTTGCGTCTGTGAAGTTAAGCAAGGATGGAGGTAGTCCTATTGAAGATGCAACAGGTTACAGGAGCATAGTTGGATCACTTCTATATCTTTGCCATACTCGTCCGGATATTATGTTTAGCGTGAACAAAGTGGCACAGTTCATGCATAATCCATGCACTGATCATCTTGATGCAGTGAAGAGGATACTGCGTTACTTAAATGGTACCATGCACTATGGTTTGGTTTTTAAACCCTCTGAACATTCGTCTACCTTGATCGCGTTTGCTGATGCTGATTGGGCCAGCAACCTCGATGACAGAAGGTCTGTTTCTGGGTGCTGTGTGTACATTGGACATTGTTTAGTAACCTGGAGCTCGAAGAAACAGAAAAGTGTCTCCAGGTCCACCATGGAAGCCGAATATAAGAGTATTGCTGATGCTACATCGGAGGTAATGTGGCTGAAAGCTTTGCTGCATGACATGGGTGTTAAGCAGACTGATACTCCAACAATATGGAGTGATAATACCAGTGCAGTATCCTTGAGTATGAACCCAGTCTATCACTCCAAGTCTAAGCACATGGATCTAGATGTTCATTTCGTTCGTGAGAGAGTTGCTAGCAAGGATGTTACTGTGAATCATGTACCTGCCTCGTTTCAAACGGCTGATGGGTTCACAAAACCCTTAACCAGTTCCTTTTTCGAGTTGTTTCGCCAACGCCTCAATGTTCACTCCTTTGATGAATTTCAAGCAAAAACAGAAAAGCAGGGAGAATGTTAACCATAGCTGGTGACGTTAGGGTTGTTGCAGGTTGTTACGCCAGCTATGACAGCTGTGCTTTCTGTTATTAGCTGGCCATGCAGTAAGCCATGCAGTAACAGCAGAATTTACCCTAAGTTTGTGTATAAAAGGATGAGTCTGTGTACTGTGTAAAGCAAGAATCATTTTGAATAAAACTATTTTTCATATTGCTATTTTAACATCCATCATTCTGTCATTTTCCGAAACTAAACTCAATTTCGTGTCCAGCAATGGTATAGAGAAATGCATGTCCAGCAATGATCTTTTCAATCTTAGCTAGCACTGATTTTGGGACTTCGAACAAAGACATAATATACAATGGTAATGATGACAGTACGTAATTGATGAGTACGACCCTTCCCGCAAACGTCAAGGAGCTATTCTTCCAACCTGTTAGTTTTGCCGGAAACTTGTCTATCACAGGGTCCCAAGTCTTGAGTCTTCTCGGATTAGCTCCTAGTGGGATTCCCAGATAGTTGATTGGCAAATTATGCACTTGATAGCCACATATCGAAGCTAATCTACTGACCTTCTCCGGTTCCACCCTTACTCTTACTAGACAAGATTTGCCAAAATTGATACTCAACCCCGAGCAGGCTTCAAAACAGCTCAAAGTGATATTCTTTGTTAGTACACTAATATACTAAATAAATAAAAATGGACATGAAATGAAACAAAAATATGGAAATTAATTAAAACATTTACCATTACAAAATAACATAAAAACAACATGAAGGCTTAGGGGGTAAGAACTTCTTAAACTTCTTTTCACCTAATTAAGCATGTGATCCAACAATTTGAACTAATTAAGCCGTTGATCAACCTTGACTATTGAATCAAACGATTTTTTCTGGTTCAGTGCGTCGTGTCACAGTTTTGTCACTTGACATTTTTATAATTTTTTAAAAGGCCTAAAAATTCTAAAAATATTATAAAATTATAAAAAATATTTTAAAAAATTGTAAATACCACCTAGTAGAACTATACTTTATCACATACCAATAATATCTCAAAAAAAAAATATGTCAAAATTTAATGGTCAAAATTAGTCACAAAATTTAATTGATTCAAATCATTAGTTCAATAATTTAATTGAGTAAAAAATTCAAAGACTAAGGCCCTGTTTGGCAATTAGCGCATAGCAGATTGCATTAGCTGATAGCTGATTTGACTAGCGGATTGTATTAGCTGATTGTATAAAAGTGTTTGGTAAAATTAATTGATAGGTGATAGCTGTTAGATTATTTAAACAAGTAAAATGACATATAAGAACATGTTTATATTCAATACTTGTTTGAATAGTTTATTAGTTATCAATATTTTGTATCTAATTAATAATGTTTGAATAGTTTATTAGTTATCAATGTTTTATATCAATGTTTTGTATCTAATATCCATGGTGGGACAGACACCGACTGGTACTCTCCTGAGTGAATCAGTCCTCCTCTTTATAATTAATCACATTTCCTTCCTTCTCTTTGCATATTGATCGCCTATAAATAGAGATCCAGAATGCCTGGGGTTTAAGCATCTCTAGTTCTTCAAGTAGTTTGAGTTTCATAAGATAGAAAGCAGAAATGGGTTCCGTTTCCAAGGGTTTCCTTCTCCTTGCTCTTTTAGCTGCCGTTGTTCTTCTCATTTCTTCGGAAGTGGCAGCTCGAGACCTTGCTGAAACCACCACCGAAAAGAACAATGGTCAGCCATCTTTATAATTATTTATTTATATCCGCTTTTGAATTTTATCACATGAATTGAAATGAATTTTGAATGACCAAGTGGGGCGTTTAGATTTTTAACTTAAATGCTGAATATGGTTATTGAATCTTCAGGTGAGGTGGCTACTGAAACAACTGAGACTGAGCTCGAAGGAGCCAAGTTTGGGTACGGCGGATACGGTGGACATGAAGGTCATGGAGGATACGGTGGGCATGGAGGACATGGTGGCTACGGTGGTGGATACGGAGGAGGATACGGTGGGCATGGAGGACATGGTGGCTACGGTGGTGGATACGGAGGAGGACGTGGTGGTGCACGAGTACAAGGTTGTGCCTTTGGCTGCTGTCGTTCTTCCGCAAGAGGTTGCCTAAGGTGCTGCTAGGCTGTTGATGCTGAAACTCACGCCGATCCTCACAAATAAATGCAGTATTTTCCAGTTTGCATGCATGTAAACTATAATAAAATGGTGCGTGCGCGCACACATATGTAGCAAATCCTACTCTTTGCTATGTCCTAAATTAAACTGCTTCCTTACTATAGAGGAAGCATAAATTAATGAAATCCTGCTTTTTCTTTATTCCTAATTCCTTGATATATAGGGAAAAATTAATTTATTCATATACTAAAACATAAGGAAAAGGTAATAGTCTATCTAACATAATATATACAATTAATAAAAAAATATTTTAATTCTAAATATATAAAGAACAAAAGATGTATTGAAAAGTAAAAAAAACTCAAAAAAGGTGGTATCATTTTTTTGATTAAATAAAGATTACATTCTCGTACCGGAATTCGAACTCATATAAAATGTTACAATATAAACATCTTTGGCCACTAAGCCAATCAGTAAATCTAAAAAAATGTGGTATCATTGAACTGTTGTAATTTTTAGTAGATCTAAAAAAAGGTGGTATCATAAATGAGGATCTTGTCAAGTATATCAGGGTATTGGGTTCAGATACGAAAATTTTGGCGATTCGAAAAGCTATGAGGCATCCTCGGGTTGAATTATCGTTTCATACATGTAACACCCCTCGCTCGAGTTAAGAGCGGGGAGCGTTACTGGAACAGAACAGAACGAATTATCAATCAGAAATCAAAACAAGAATAGTTACTTTAATAACAAAACGCATCGTAACGCACGCGGAGAGTGGGCTAACAATTTTGTTTTCTATAATTAACAATAAATAACCGAACCAACATACAAGATCATAACATTCATTCATTGATTTTTTATTAACAAGCTTGTACAAATAACAATTCTAATTACATATACATGGACGCATTTGAATAACTGGGATTCTACACCATTAATCCTTGTTTAATTATTCAACGACATATAGAAGCATAACCAAATTCTTATCCCATTTACATGTTACCAATTGACTATCAATTAAGCAATTTACATGCAAATTAGCAACTAAGTTTCTAAAACAAGCACGTATGAATTCCTAACCCTTATTTTTGAACCCCTTAACTCAAATGACCATAGCCGAATAGAATTATAATTAATCAAGCTATTCAATTTAAGTCTAGATTCATATCACTTATTAAATTCATCCAATTATTAAGGCAACATTTCTAGATGCATTCGAATACCCTAACAAGCCAATTTAGAATTACAAATTGAATCAAACCATTAAATGCTTATTCCTATTCAATTCAAGCATCAATTTTTATTTTCGCTTAGTTTCTTCATTTCTAATTCCATTCGAACCATATACATGATCATGCTTACAATTCTAACTTGATTTCATATCTCATCCACAAAGATCACATGAACTACATTCATAAACATTAACCAAGTCAAGCTAGATCACTTATATATAACAAAAGATGACTCTTACAAACATTATCATGCTTGACTCACATATTTACAACCAAAATATAGGCCGGCTTCGGCCGGTCGATCCGGGCGGAAGACATTGCCAGGTGGGGAGTTTGGCTGAGGCGGCACATCTGTTAAAAGATAACGCAGGTGTCCTAAGATAAGCTCAACGAGAACAGAAATCTCGTGTGGAACAAAAGGGTAAAAGCTCGTTTGATTCTGATTTCCAATACGAATACGAACCGTGAAAGTGTGGCCTATCGATCCTTTAGACCTTCGGAATTTGAAGCTAGAGGTGTCAGAAAAGTTACCACAGAGATAACTGGCTTGTGGCAGCCAAGTGTTCATAGCGACGTTGCTTTTTGATCCTTCGATTCATGCACCAACTTAAATTAAGGCTATTGTCAAACAAAACGAGATGGGTATCTAGACAAATTTCCAAGCCACCATCTTGAAGCCTAAATACGAGACTTAGGTCATACATATTGCTGTCTTGTGATTTGCTTCCGATCAGAAGTTGATAGCTTCTTGCCCAAGATACCATGTTATTTCAGAAGAAGGAAACAAAGAGCGTCAAGTACAAATTTGTACTTAGCGAGGTAATTTTTAATACCAATTCATTCTTTTAAACATCTTATGGCCATCTTTAAGGTTACTTAGCTAGGCTTATTAGCACTTAAAGCATATCCTAACTAAGCTCATCATGCTCAAGTCTCATTTAACTTCATACATTCCATGTACTATCATTCATAATATGAGGCCATACACAATTTCATCTAACATCACGCTTATCACCATGCATCACATTCGAATAAAGTAAAAATTAATCAAGCATATCATTGAACCAACTATCATTCATAAGCAAAACATAGATCATATTATGGCAGGTTATTCGAATAGGACCATTGTCCACATTGATCATGAATCAAGCATTCCAAGCATACCACATTTCATCATGTCATTTGAAAAGATCATTGTCCAAATAAATCACATAACAAGCATAGATCATATCATATCATATCATACCATTTATCTTTTCATTTATCCACTCCATAAGCTTATTACAAACATGGTGGAGTAGAATATTTGTTTGCCTTGGTGGAGTAGAATGACTAGGTAAGCAAGTCAATAAAGGGTACCGAATACAAAATAATAGTTGCACTAAGCAACAAATCAGATGATGCTCAACATCATTAATGTGTCTTGTACACCATCCAAGATATTATGTAATCAACAAGAAATGCACTAAGTATTTTAAGTGCAAAATACATCATTTCAAAGAGTACACTAGGTACTAAACAGAGGAGCTCAGACTCTAGACATGCCCTTATACCTAAGATCTCTAATCGACCAAGGGCTTTATAAGTCTTTCAATTTATCAAACACTTTCGACGAGTACTCTTTTCTTCCGTTTACGATTAGGGAGGTTTTTAACGAGGCTCTCGACTTGGACAAAAATCAATAAAATTGATGCTTTATCAAAAAAAAAAATTTATCAAACACTTCATTTATATCATTTATCATTTGATTTACCAAAATCACATCGCATACTCCAAATTATTGATTGAGTTTTAATTCAATTAATATTTTTGTTCATATAAAAATTACGAGCATGTATATTCAAACATAGTGTATTATCCTCTAATTTTAAAGTTCGGGAAAAACTACATATTTAGTACTTTAACTATGCCAGTATTACTGTTTTTGTACCTCAACTATTATTTTTGGTAAAATAGTACCTAATATTACGTTTTTGTTCTGTTTTGGTACCTCTGCCGTTTAAAATTAACGAAAATGGTGACGCGGCTTGGGTTAATAACACTTTTAGTCCAAAAACTTATACAATCTATTAATTTAGTCTAAAATTCTATCAATTTAAACATTATTTAATTTTTGGATTAGAATTATAAATTTCTCATTTTCCTTCTTCTTATAATCGAATACTTGTTTGAGTTTTGAAGTTTAAAAAAATGCTAAAATCAATCAAAACTTTAGAATTTTTAAAATAAATATTGACATTTTTATTATTCTTTGTAATGACTTGTTTTAATTATTTTTAATTTTTGTGTGGCATGATCCAATATGTTACATATATAAGTTATAAAGTTTAAATATTGAAAACTGATTTTAATTCTGTACCAAATTTTAAACTATTACATGTCGTATAAGTATTAACTCAGTTAGCACAAACAAATTCGCAGGTTATTAGAGACTTCCAGTTGTAGGTTTAAGTATTATTATTGGATACACTGTGTCAATAAAAAATTAATATAATTGTTTCATGAGCAAGTGTTGATGGTCGATTAGTCAGAGCTCCTCATCTATTTTCTTTCTTTAGGTTTCGAATTGAAGAGTCAGTAGGAACATACCTTCTTCTAGAGTCTCCCTCTCCCCCTCTCTAGATAGAGATAGATGTAGTATTTGTCACACAAAAAAAATTATAATTGTTTCATATATTTGAACCCAACAAGTGTCATAGTGAAAAAGTGGGACATGAGTTCAAATCACTCTACTTACAAAGTGTATGTCCATTGTCATATATTACTTTTTCTTGACAGAATTGACTCAACCCCAGCTGCTTGTTTTTGTTTTTCTGTTTTTTTTTTATGAATCTTGCCGCTTGCTTTTCTTTTCTTTTTTATCTAATGACGAACTATATTAATTTTGGTGTTGTTTTCTGATTGTCGCTGATTTATATTTCTTACTTTTTCTTCGTACATCTCGTTGCACTTTTATTTGCCTCAATGACACGTTTTTTCTGTTTCTATAACATATCTTTACGTTATGACACGTTTTTATGATTATTTTTGTAGGTTTTTGGGGTTCGTATGGCGACCCTCTTTGTGTTTGTCCGTGCTCACGTAGATATGATTCCCTTTTGGGTTGTTTGCCTATATAATTTGTAGCGGATCGTTATTTTTTGAAAATATGCTTGAAAGGTAATTGTCAATTTTGGAGATTTCATCTAGTTCGTGTTTTGACAACTCCCCAGGAGCCCTTGCTACAATGGACCGTATGAATTTTCTTTGGTGTAAAGTGGAAGTGTGTAATAGAACTGATGCAACACTTATCTTTTTTTAAAAAAATTTATTATTTTTTTGAATATTTTAAAACCTCTAATTTAAAAATGGACCGTATGAACCATTGTACGTAGAGTACAGTATAATAACTGCATGCAATTATAACTTAGTTTAATAAAAAGATTCTACTTTTACAAAATATTCTTACTATCTTGGCTTGGTCATTGATGGACACTAGTATTACCGACTACGGGGAAAAGGATCTTAAATAGTCTCGTAACTTCTATTTTAACCATAATCTACCCCAAAGTTCCCCATACCCACGTTATTGAAACTATAGATTTTTCTATCAAACTGAATTGCATCACATCATCCGTAAATAGATTTTTTTTGCTAAGCAATAAATTTTATTAAAATTAAAAATTATAGTTGAGTGTCTCCTTAAAAACTTCCTTAAAATTAGGTCGAAAAAAAGAGTACAACTCACTAATAATAAAAGAGGCTAACGTGACGAAGAAGATGAACAATGCTGAAATAAACTTGCTAGGTCAATTTTTTTAACGGCGACGAAAGGTAGTGACCATAATAAAAATAAATTAAAATTTCAATTATTTTATTATAAGTTTTAAAAGTTCGGAAACCAAAATAAAAACGGTTTACTCTAATAATAAATCTTAACGTCAAAATTTAAAATTTATCTTTTATAAACCAAAGCAAGGGGAAACTTAACGAATTTTACAAATATCTTAAGGACTATATATGATTTATCTATATATATTTAGATAATGATATAGTATTATAAAATTTAAAATTGTTTTTAATAATAAAATATTATCACCTAATTTATCAATTGAACTGAACTTATATACACCGAACCCATATTTAACTATTGAAAACCTTTAAAACCGACTTGTTAACAACATATTTAATGGAAATATAGAAAATTTTACAAGCCGACACAAAAACTAACAAAGCTTTACAAATTTGAGTGAGGCCGAAACTATTTTAGTTTTATTATAACTTTACCATTCATAAACAACATTCGTTGAGCCCTCAACTAATAACCATATAATGACACGTAGCAATGTCAGTGAAATTATGTAAAAGTTAATTAAGGTAAATTAGATTATTATAGAAAAAGAATTTTAAGTCTTTTGGGTTAATTTATTTGGTTATAAGAAAAAATAATCAGGATAAACTACTATGGTAATCCCTAAACTTTCAGAACACTCTCACTTAAATCACCAAACTTTTAAAATTTGCAATACTATTATTAAATTTTTAATTTACTTTCATTACAGTCATTATTTATAAATTTGTATAAATTCTACGCAATAGTGGTTAGTCTAATATAAGTTTCAATTTAAAAAAAATTATAAATTTCGGCATGGCACTGACAATAATTTTAATTCCACTGACAATAGTCAATTAATTTATTAATTCTACTCAATAAAAAGTTTAGGGTTAAAAAAAACTCTCCACGAACTAAAATTAAAATGCTTAAAGCAGAAGAAGTATGAATTAATAAAATTCTGCTCTTCTTTAGTCTTAGTCTCTTGCTATAGGCATTTTTGTTACGTATTAAAATTAAGCTAATTTATTGCTATTTTATGTTTTAATGACAAAAGGAAAAAATGCTAAATGTTGAAATACATAACGATATCTTCACTTTTAGAAAGGTAGGAAAAAAATTATCATTTGGATTAGTTTGAACGGGTTTAACTGCAGCATTTATCATTTGTACGTATTTCTATAGACCATTTAGATCTTTTTCATGAGAAAAAGCGAGGAGATTATTCGAGATCTAATGACAAAAAAACTAAAGTGATGTTTTTTTTTGTTATCTGTTAATTGATTAATCTAATATCACTTCGGTTGTAAAATTACAAAATACTATTTTTTAAATAATAATTTGTATTTTCTTAATGGTATTTTGTGTTTCCGTTGTTTTATATAGTTTACCGTATTGTTTTAATGGTAAAACTCTACAAATAAACCCTTAAACACTAAACTCTAATTGAAACCTTAAAATTAATACGCCACTATAATGTAGTTTTTCGTCAGTTTTAGTGTTGGTCGCCACTGCCATTAATTATTTTCTCTTATTTTTTATATTAATGTCTTATTTTATTTTATATTTTGGTGTTTTTTAATTTTTTTCTCTGCTTTGTAGCACGCTTCTACCTTATGACATGTTATCGTCTACCGTTGTGGTAGATCTACGTCTGTGGATATATTTTTCACGATGTTTTGGGTCTGGTTTGTAGATTATCGGTGGTCTTCAATAGATTTATCCCTTTTTGTGGTTCGCTTGCCGATGCAGTCAGATCTGTTTTACGAAGTAGCCTCCAAGATTGCTGGTTTTGCACATCACTCCTACTTCAAGCCTAAAGCGTGTATGTGGATAGAGACAAGAAGTCTTGTTCTCTGCTTTTATTTCTCCGGTACTGTTTCATCTTTATTACTGTTTTGCAGCCCATGCTAGAGGTGTTTTGCTGGTCTAATAATTTTTTTCAATTTAGATTTATTAAGTTTTTGTTTTCTACTACAATTTATTTTTAGACTGTTTTTTATTTTAATTTCTAATAAAATTTAGTCGCCATATTATTAAAAAAAACTGCAACAATTATCATTTGTGCGTATTTCTATAGACAAAAATCATGAGAACAAGTGAAGAGATTATTCGAGATCTAATGACAAAAAGAACTAAAGTGATATTTTTTGTTATCGGTTAATCGATTAATCTAATATCTAAAATTGCAAAATACCATTTTTTAAATAATAATTTGTATTGTCTTAATGGTATTTTGTGTTTTAGTTGTTTTATATAGTTTATCGTATTGTCTTGATAGAAAAGCTTTGTACTAAAACCGCTAAATACTAAACTCTAACCGAAACTTTAAACTCTAAAGACGTTTGTAGAAATAAAATTTTTTTACCGATTGTGTATGAAATAATAATCTAAAATTCAATTTCTCATACGATAGGTTTTACATATAATTTCTTTAACCTATGCCCACTATTAGATTGTTTAAAAAAAATGTTACGTAAAATATTTACTCTCACCCTGAAAATGTAAAACAAATATATAAATTTTCTAAAACCACATAATGCAGATAATCAATTTTACCTGAACTATTAGAATTCATAATCTTCAACTACCACATTTTATGTTTTGTGGTAAATGTAATAGCAAGGCAGGGCCTATAAATAGAGATGGGGGATGCCTTGGTTTAAGCATCTGTACTTGGAATTGTTCGAAATAGCTAGTTTGAGTTCGATGAGAAAGGAATCAGATATGGGTTTGGGTTCCAAGGGTTTCCTTCTCCTTGTTCTTCTAGCAGCTGTTGTTCTCATTTCTTCTCAAGTGGCGGCTCGAGACCTTCCTCAATCTACCACCCAAATCATCAATGGTCAGCTGCTGCTGCTACTACTACTAACATGCATTCCTTCTTAATTATTTATTTCTTTATCTAAGCCTTTCAATCGTGTTACATAAATGTCGTATATGATATTGCAGCTGAGGTCACTACTGATAACACTGAGGCTGAGCTTGGAGATGCCAAGAATTCCTACGGCAGCGGATACGGTGGATACGACAACAAGGGTGGACACGACAATAGCGGAAAAGATGGATATGACGGCGGAAAAGGTAAAAATGACGACGAAAAGGGTGGATATGACGATGGCGGAAAAGGTAAAAATGACGACAAAAAGGGTGGATATGACAACAACGGAAAAGATGGATATGATGGCGGAAAAGGTAAAAATGACGACAAAAAGGGTGGATATGACAACAGCGGAAAAGATGGATATGATGGCGGAAAAGGTAAAAATGACGACAAAAAGGGTGGATATGACGACGGCGGAAAAGGTAAAAATGACGACAAAAAGGGTGGATATGACAATGGCGGAAAAGGTAAAAATGACGACAAAAAGGGTGGATATGACAACAGCGGAAAAGATGGATATGATGGCGGAAAAGGTAAAAATGACGACAAAAAGGGTGGATATGACGATGGCGGAAAAGGTAAAAATGACGACAAAAAAGGTGGATATGACAACAGCGGAAAAGATGGATATGATGGCGGAAAAGGTAAAAATGACGACAAAAAGGGTGGATATGACGGCGGACACAGTGGATATGACGGCAAAAAGGGTGGACACGACAACAGCGGAAAAGATGGATATGATGGGGGAAAAGGTAAAAATGACGACAAAAAGGGTGGATATGACGATGGCGGAAAAGGTAAAAATGACGACAAAAAGGGTGGATATGACAACAGCGGAAAAGATGGATATAATGGCAGAAAAGGTAAAAATGACGACAAAAAGGGTAGATATGACGACGGACACAGTGGATATAACGGCAAAAAAGGTGGATATGACGGCGGACACAATGTATATTGCGGCGAACGAGGTGGAGAGCAAAAGGAGACTACTGTGATTAGCAACGAAGATTGAGTGAATGTGATACTCTCATGCTCAATCACTCCTGTTGTAGCCTTTGTAAAAGGCATGTATCTTAATAAATGGGCATAGCAAATCCTAGAATTTGCTACCTCCTTGAATAAAATGCTACCTTACAATGCATAGGAGATAATAATGAAATAAAATTATGATTTTCTCCGCTCCTAATTAAGTGCTCCATGTTTCTTAATTTATTATCCCATGGAATCAACTAACAGAAGGTAATATGCTAATGTCACGTCGGTAGACTCTCGCTAACTCGGACGTGCGGTCTTAGCTCGCTTTCTAACACTTTCGCGACTAAGTAAGCCTGAAACGATAAAACACTATTGCTTAGATCCTTGCGGAAATAAAGATAGACAACGGAAAGGAAATGAACAACACAAAGAGAAGCAAGTGTTGGGAATGCTAGTTGTATTCCACAATGATGAAGTGAGTAAATGAGGAGGGGCTAACCTCTTTATACATGAAGCCCCGTATATCTAACGGTCTAAAATGAATTACACGGACGACTCAGATCGCCCCAAAATCTCTAAATCCCTAAAAACAAGGGGAGCCATGAAATTATTAAAATAAACAAGTATAAATAAGATTACATGGCTTAAAATAGCAATGACTTATTCCAAACTCGGACTGGACCCTCCTGGGCTCGGTCGGGCAGACCCATGGTGCTGAAACAGGACCTCATGGTGCGGAATCAAGCCCCTAGGGCCCTTGGTGCGTGCTGGCTGCACCGCTTAGACCAGGAGCAAAGCTTGCATTAGAGCAAGGTGATGCCAAGAGGCTTGTAGAGGCAGTCAGCGTTGCCAAACCTCCAATCGAGCCTGCAGGAAGCAAGAAAGCTCGTGTTGAATCAACCAAGCCCGGTTCGAAAGACAAAAGGATTGGTGAGTCTAAGCTTGTGCCGAAGAAGAAGGGGAGTAAGAAGTTGAAGTGCTACTTCTGTGATGGTTCCCATTTGATAAGGGGATGTCCCGAGAAGAACCGCCTTGCTGCCATGGTGAGGACAACAGACGAGTCAAGGGGAGAAGTAGTGAGACTTGGGGCGATCAGGTATGCCAGTGCCGCCAAGCCGAGTGAGAGTCATGGTTCGACTACAAGTGCCAAAGTAGTCAAGCCAAGACCGAGACCTGGTTCGACAACGAATGAGGAAACTGTCAAGCCGAGGGAGGAGAAGCAATTGGAGTGCTGCCATTGTAAGTGGCCTCACAATGTGCGAGATTGCCCGTTGAATTCTGCCGAGGTGTATCTTGACCGAAGGCAGAATGAGTTAGACATGTCCGAAACGGCTGCGAGTGAATCCGTCGAGCATGTTTGTGGGAAGAACATGGCTCCAAAGATCGTCTTGAGGAGAGGGTCGAAGGGAAAGATTTCCGAGGATGTTCTTGGGGAAAAGAGCATCACTTCAGAGGCACCGACAAGAAAAGGGCCGAAGGAAGAACAAGCCGAGGGTGTTCATGTGAAGAACACTTCTTCAGAGACCAAAGTTAGAAAGGGGCCAAGTAAGGCCAAGCCGTTGAGGGACATTGTGACTGTTGAGACACAACCTATGGGCAAGGATGGAAATGAGCGAATGACTTCAAGTAAGAAGCGCCGACGCAAGAGGAAGCACCGGTCTTCAAAGAAGAAGGGTCGATGCAAGAAAAAGCAAGCACCAAATTCTTGTTTAACAGGGCGGATGCAATCAGGGGCAACGGACTTCGTGGCAGAATGGCCGATGCATGCAAAGAACTCCAAGGAGGGAGGTTCGATGCAAAGGGGGACAGACTTCGAGATGAAAGAAGGGCTGACCCATTTTAATGTAAATGCGACCGAGTTGAAGGTACATCGCAAACACATTCTTAGTGTTTTTGATTTTGATTTACCGTCTTTGATGAGCGTAGGTCGAGTAAGACCTAGTCATCGGTGTGAGAGAACCAAAGATTGGAAGGGACCTTTCGGAGTTCTAGGAGCTCGACAGGTGTTCAATGTTGTGACTTCCAAGTCTTTGCCGCTGGATCAAGAGGATCCGAGTCGAGGTAAATCAGATTTTGTGGGAAAGAGTTCCCACGATGGTGATGTATCAAGTGGCGTCTTAGTACGCGATTGTCCAAACCAGTTTGAACCGAGGCAAGCAGTTCGTATGAGAGGATTTCATGAAGCCGAGGCATCGACGAGTTATCAAGTTGACCCTGCCCAGGATCGTTCGAGTGGAACGACGAGGGCGTCGCTAAGTTTAGTGGGGGAGAATGTCACGGACCAAATTTTTGGGACCGAGTCATTGGCGCAAACATCGAGCAGCGAGGTTGTGCGCGGATCATCGGGCTCGCCAAGACCATCAGACTTGGATTGGCACTTGGAAAATGCTATGAAGCCCGCAAGCCCACCAGACTTAGTAAATTCCTTGGAGGATTTACCGGGGTAACTTGGATGGTAAAATGTGATAAGCCATTGTGATTATCACTTATATTATTTGTAATTATCGTAGATATAATGTTTGTGATAATTAGAGATTTGAATTAGAGATAGAGTAGATCTCGACCGTCGATGTAATTTAAACTGTACCGTTGGATCAAGGGGAGTTCAACTATAAATAGAGCCTCCTAGCTCAGTTGTAATCACTTCATCATTCATTCTCTGAGTAATACAAAGAAGCGTTTACTCTAACTCTCTGAGTTGTTCTTCATTGTTCTTGAACGTTCTTAAGCGTTCCTCGTCTATTCTTGCTTTCATCCCTTTTCAGTTGTTCTTTTATCAGCTTCCGCTAGAACGATCTTTTGTTTGAGGGCTTTAGGAGTGTTTGATCTTCTAAAGCGAGAATCTAGTTTAACTTAGGCGTTTGTCAGGAGAGTCGCCTAAGGTCGCGTGATTTTGTTAGCGGAAGTTTAGCCCCGTGACAAGTGGATTTAGGCTTACTTAGTCGCACAAGGTTCCGCGAGTCGACTAAGGCCGCACGTCCCGGGTAGCGAAAGTTTACGGACGTGACACTAAGCACCGAAATGCAATTTTATATTCTTATGGGTAACATGAAACATTGATGAGTGCAAAAGGGGTAAACCATCCTTATTCAAAGATTCATGTACACTTCCTTCTTTGCGGCTGAGCTCTGTATTTCCCTTTCGTTCCATACTTTTCATAACTGTCATGTTCAACCGTTGGGGACATAACTGTTGGATCTTGACGCTGATGAAGGAGGTTTTCGGGATTAAAGATTTGGGTTTTGGAGGGAAAGTTAAGGTTGTTGGTGAAGCAATTGAGAAACTCAGCGTTGTTGCATCTTTGAATTCAACGGCTATGAAGGGAGGGGTTAGGGTTTGGGTTAATAAAGTTTTTTTTTAAAGAAAGATGGTTTTTTTGTGTGCGAGAAATATGTTTCCAAGACCAAAACATGCAGCAACTATTGATCGACACTTTGAGAGTCGAATTCGACGACCAGCCTCGCCTTATCGACCTAATTCGCTTCGACAAAAATGTTTAGAGTTTATTTTAATTGCATCAACGCGATAAAGTCAAAACCGAAAAAAAGAACCAGGCTGTAAACAATGCTCTTACTTCACTCATGGCTGATCTTAACACCCCTCCGCAACCTGCAACATTGGCTTTGGCTGCACCATCGACGTTAAATTTGACCTCACCCTCATTCGATGACTGTCCCACCATTTCTACTCTTGAAGCAACACAATGTTCTTGGTAGCCTTACACCACAAAAAAGCGCGCATCTTCGAGTAGAACACCAAATCTTAAAGAATTGTTAATTTTCCTTAAATACATTTTCTTTTCACGTGGATGCTTTGTGTTGGTCTGTACTTTTGAGTTTTGGGAATTATAATTTTAAATCTATTAATTCAGTAATGGTGGTATTCGCGAAAGATTCACTGTCTATTTGGTGATGCATTCAATCTGTTAGAAATGTGTGTTTTGATGTATGTGAGTGGTATGGTGGTTGTCTTATTGTAAGTTCAGTGTTGTACTTTTTTTCTTTCATTTTGATTTGAGATGTTTTTAACGAGACACATAATTTAGGTTTAAGGCGTGTATAATCCACTAAAAATCAGCCACATAATTTTTTTATGTCACTAATCCATTCATAATCAACTTCTATGTAACCACCCACTTTCTATTTACATGGCATAAAAAGGTGAAGATTTATTTTTAAAAAAAATAACATAGAAAAAAAAGAAATTATGTGGCTGATTTTTAGTGGGAGGGACCATGGATGATGTGGTGGCTGGGACCGTGTAATAATTTTTCGGAGACGATATTGTTAGGAGGAGCAGTCTCACACCTCGAACATAAACCGTAAGACAGACATAATATTACAAAAAGGAAAAAGTGAGATTATTTAAATAGAAAACATTAATTAACATATTTACAATTATTAACAAATCAAATTAGCCTAAGTTGGAACGAGAAGATTGTTGTGACTGACCTGGAAACGGGCTTCATGTAGTATACGGTATACCTAAGCCTTTTCATTAAATTCACTTTGAAGATTAAACCAAACCTAATCAAGTAAACCATGAATGCTGATTTGGATAAGACACTGCAAAAAGTCCACCCCTGGTGAAAAGGGCTTTCCATTTATTGCTCCCAACTTCCATTTTTATATCCGCCATCTTAAATGCTGAATATGGTTATTGAATCTTCAGGTGAGGTGGCTACTGAAACAACTGAGACTGAGCTCGAAGGAGCCAAGTATGGGTACGGCCGATACGGTGGACATGGAGGGCACGGTGAGCATGGAGGATACGGTGGACATGAAGGTCATTGAGGGCATGGTGGGCATGGAGGACATGGTGGCTACGGTGGTGGATACGGAGGAGGACGTGGTGGTGGACAAGTAGGTTGTGCCTTTGGCTGCTGTCGTTCTTCCGCAAGAGGTTGCCTAAGGTGCTGCTTATCAGGATTCACCAGTAGAACACCGGTAACGATAAAGGATGATCGGAGAAATGTGACTGATATCGAAAGAGAAAGAAATAAAAGAAAAATAAAATTGAAGATACAAAAGTATGTAAACGGGAGAATAGCCAAACATGCTGAAACTAGAGAAAGCAAATATTTCATTCAAATGGATCTGATCCAAACAACATTACAAAATCAGATTTATAGCCCACACTGACCAGGCCTTGTAACTAACCGGGCCCAGGTGGCAAACTGATTGAAAAACAAACTTTTAATAAATATAACAAACTTAATACAAACTTTAATACTCTAACATTCCCCTGGTTTTCCTTTCCTGTCAACCTTCAGAACATCTTCAAGAGAAAGAACACCAAGACGTTGACACATAGAACTAAACACAGCAGGTGGAAGTGATTTAGTGAAAATGTCGGCAGTTTGCTCTGAGCTGGGCACATAATTGACTATAAGTTGGCCACTCATAACACGTTCTCGAACGAAATGTAAATCAACCTCAACATGCTTTATTTTTGCATGATGTGTGGGATTAGCAGCTATTGACACAGTAGAGGTGTTATCACACCACACAACAGGTTTGCTATCCACAGACATACCAAGCTCACCTAACAATTGCTGTATCCACACAAGTTCAGAGACTGTGTTGGCTAGACTCCTATACTCAGCTTCACAGGTGGATCTAGAAACCACACTTTGTTTCTTAGAACACCAAGCAATGGGATTACCTCCAAGAAAAATGCAATAGCCAGAAGTGGACCTTCTATCTTCAACAGAAGTAGCCCAATCTGCATCACTGTAACAGACCAGTGAATAGTCACTTCCAGGAGCAAAATACAATCCATAACTCAGAGTACCTTTCAGGTATCTTAAGATTCGTTTCACAGCTTTCCAATGAACCTCACTGGGATTGTTCATGTATTGACTAACTTTATTAACAGCAAACGTTATATCTGGGCGAGTAACACATACATACTGCAGCCCACCCACTATGCTCCTATAGAAGTGAATGTCAGGAAACTGAGGCCCCATGTCTGTTGTAAGGGTTGGAGTCACAACCATAGGAGTATTAAGAGCAGACGTATCACTCAACTCAGTTTTCAGCAACAAATCAAGTATATACTTGCGTTGATTGAGAAATAAACCACTCTGACACTGCTGAATTTCCATCCCAAGAAAAAAATTCAGATCACCAAGGTCCTTCAAAGAGAAAGTAGAATGAATCTGCTGAACAACAGAATCAATTTCAGTTGAATCACTGCCCGTGACCACAATATCGTCCACATAAACCATGAGTATAACAGTAGAGTGATCTGATTTTCTAAGAAACAGGGATGAATCAGCCTTGGACTCTTTAAACTGCACCTGAGTCACAAGAAATGCCTTAAGAGTATCAAATCAGGCCCTTGGTGCTTGTCTAAGCCCATATAAGGCTTTCTTAAGATGACACACAAGCTCCTGACCATTCTCATCAACCTTCTCAAACCCAGGTGGCTGCTTCATATAAATATCTTCTGTCAATGCTCCATTCAAGAACGCATTATTGATGTCTACTTGACGAATAGACCAATGCTTCATAACAGCTGTAGCTAAAACAGTACGAATAGTGGTAGACTTCACAACAGGACTAAAAGTCTCCTTGAAATCACAGCCAACCACCTGAGAATATCCTTTTGCAACTAACCTAGCTTTAAACCTTTCAACAGTACCATCAGGTTTTCTTTTAATCTTAAACAACCACTTACAACCAATGGGTTGTCTAGAATCTGGTAAAGAGGTCAACTCCCAAGTCTTGTTCTTGACCAAGGCATCAAACTCCAGTTGAACAGCTGCTCTCCAGTCATCATGCTGTAAAGCTTCATAAACTGAACTAGGTTCCTGAGTTGCAAGAGAATTGGACTCCACAAGAAACATCTTAGGCTTAAAAATACCAGCCTTCCCTCTAGTTACCATAGGATGAGCATTCTGAACTAGAACAACAGGATTAGAAGAGGATGTAGGTGACACAGTTTGGGAAAGTGGTGATATGGAAGGGGAAGAAAGAGTAGATGGAGATGAATGTGAAATGGATGATAATGGTTGTGACACAGTGGGTGTCACTTTTAATGTATGTGACACAGTGGGTGCCACAGTTTGTGGAAGTGATGGAATGGAAGAAGTGAATGGTGAAGATGAATGTGTAGATGAAGATGATGGTTGTGACACAGTGGGTGTCACTTTTTGTGTAAGTGATGGAATGTGAGAAGTGGGAAGATGGAGAAAATGAAGATGGACATGAAAGTGATGATGATGATTGTGATTGTGACACAGTGGATGCCACATTTAGTGATTGTGGCACAGTGGGTGCCACATTTAGTGTTTGTGGCACAGTGGGTGCCACATTTAGTGTTTGTGGCACAGTGAGTGCCACATTTAGTGTTTGTGGCACAGTGGGTGCCACAGTTTGTATAGGTGATGGAATGTGAGAAGTGGAAGATGGAGAAAATGAAGATGGACATGACAGTGATGATGATGATTGTGATTGTGACACAGTGGGTGCCACATTTAGTGATTGTGACACAGTGGGTGCCACATTTAGTGTTTGTGGCACAGTGGGTCCCATATTTAGTGTTTGTGGTGTAGATGAAGGACAAGACACAGAAGGTGAAACATTTGAATTTGAATGAGGAGATGTAGGATGTGTCATAGTAGGTGTCACATTTGAGGGTGAAGAAGGAGAAGAAGTATGGGACACAACAGGTGACTCATTTGTAGGTTGAGGTGAAGAGGATGAGGGAGACACAATAGGTGTCACAGTAGAGTTGTTATGTGGAACTGTGATAGGAATGGAAGAATCAGGAAAAGTCTGATAAGATAGATCAACATGAGCATGATAATGTTTTTGATGAATTCCCAATTGCAAACTAGGAGCAATAATATTACTAATAGGAGCAGATTTAGACTTAGAACACTTAGAGCAAACAGTTGAAGAATTGTTAACAGTAGTACTATGAACAAAAGGAAATTCAGATTCATCAAACCTCACATGTCTTGAAATAAAAATTCGACCAAAAAATTCCATGCATTTGTACCCTTTATGAGAAGGAGAGTAGCCTAAGAAGACACACTTAGAAGACCTAAACTGAAACTTATGTTTATTGTAAGGACCTAGAAAGGGGTAACACAAGCAACCAAAAGTTCTAAGAAAACTATAGTCAGGAGATTGATTAAACATTTTCTGATAAGGGGACAAACCAGATAAAGCCTTGGATGGAAGTCTATTAATAAGAAAAACAACACTACTAAAAGCATCATTCCAAAAAGACAAAGGCATGGCAGCTTGAGCTAACATAGATAAGCCTACTTCAACTATCTGTCTATGTTTTCTTTCAACAGTACCATTTTGTTCAGAGGTGTGAGGACAAGAGAGTCTATGGACTATACCTTTCTGTTTTAAACACATGTCCAAAGCTGTAAACTCCCCACCCCCATCAGTCTGAAGAGCCTTAAGAGTACACCCAAACTGCCTTTCAGCCTGAGCAAGAAATTGAGGAAAGACAATTGACACATCAGATTTTAGTTTTAAAAAATAAACCCAAGTATAACGAGAATAGGCATCAGTGAAAGCAACATAGTATCTAAATCCATTAGAATACAAGGGAGCTG
The DNA here is from genome assembly GCA_958450335.1 of Hibiscus tridactylites. NCBI lineage: Eukaryota > Viridiplantae > Streptophyta > Magnoliopsida > Malvales > Malvaceae > Hibiscus > Hibiscus tridactylites. The sequence continues at coordinate 3,795,187 of OY288272.1, read as the reverse complement.
GTCCCCAAACATCAGCAAAAACAAGATCAAGAGGAGCAGTATAGACAGTAGATGAGTCAGGAAAGGGTAACTTGTGAGCTTTACCAAATTGACAAGCAGTACAGACAGATATGAACTTGTTTTTGTCAACATTGATATTACAAGACTTTAAAACAGCAACTAAAGTAACAAAGGCAGGATGCCCCAATCTGTTATGCCAAACCTCAAGAGGTACAATATTAAGAGCAGCAACATTACAAGAACCAGAGGTATTACAATTTTTCTCAGAAGAAAACACACTACCAGTAGCATCCCTAACATTATTACTAAAACATGTCTTACTAACAGACTTATGAGCAGATATATCTAGTTTGTATAAACCATCATGTTCAAACCCAGTCAGCAGCACCTCCTTAGTGACCAAATCCCTCACTTGACAGAAGCCAAGATAAAATTCAAGCAGAACCTTGTTGTCCTGTGTAAACTTAGATACAGAAAGAAGATTTTTAGTGATACCAGGAGCAAAAAGCAAATTTCTCAAATGAAGACATCTATTAGAATTACAAAACACAGATTGACCTACAGCTTTGATAGGTAAATGTTGACCATTACCTACACGGATATTACCTGAAGCAGGATAAGTGTCCCCAATGTTGAGATTGTTGAGATTATTAGTGAGATGATTGGTAGCTCCAGAATCTGGATACCAGGCATTGTCTCCAACAGTTTCAAGTGTAGCTATCATGGCTTGAGGCTGAGCAGAAGGAATATATGTGTTGGGAGAAACCACAGCAGCATTGGAGGTAAAAGGAGGATGTCCAGGTTGTGGGTGACCAACAGGGACAGTAGAATAAGGTGGATGATAAGAAGAGGTAGCAGGTGTAACAAAAACATGAGACTGAGGTATGTGAGACTGTGAAAAAGGGGAATGAGGAACAGATGGAGGTGTGACAATGGAGGAGTGACTCATAACCTGATGTCTAACTTGAGGAACAAACTGAGTGTAAACAGGTGTGGGAGGAAGTATGAAAGGTGTAGAATAGTAGACTGTGTTGTAATTTGGTTGAGCAGAGGCAGGACTAGTATAAGAACATGTGTTGGCCTGAGAAGATGAGTCAAAGGACCTGGAAAAATCATTCTGCCCTGGACGAGAAGATTCATTCTTGAACTTTGTATCAAAACGAAAGTAACATCTCTCTGCAATGTGCCCTAGACGACTACAAAGCTGACACTGGGGCCTGGGAGAAGAAAACCTGCCTCCTCTGCCTCTTCCTCTGTTAAAAGAACCAGAATTGTAACCAGAAGTATAGTTGCTCTGAGAGGAAGAATTAGGCTCGGAAAACTGTTGCTGAACAGTATTCACTTCACCATTGTCAGAAGATTCTGAGGATTGATGCACTGCAACATGAGCAGAACCACTAAGTTGTCCTAACAGAGCATTTTGCCTAGCCTCAGCATCCAAAAGAATGGTTCTAACATACTGAACATTAGACTGAGTAGGACTAGATGTAATGACTGTAATCACTGACTCATACTCAGGAGGAAGGCCATTAAGAATGGCTGTAACATGTTCATGAGAAGAGATTATTTCACCACAGCTTGCAAGACTGTCACATATGCCCTTGACCTTAAGAATATAATCCTTCATAGCCAAATCTCTTTTCTTCTGAGAGTGAAGTGACCGTCTAAATGACATTAACCTAGATGTAGTCTTCTCACTATACAAACTATGTAATGTAGACCAAATAGCAGCTGAAGTGTTATGACCTATAAGATTGGGCAAAACATCTTCACTCACAGTAGACAAGAGCCAAGATGCAAGACATCCATCTTGCTCTTCATACAGTTCATACTCAGGATTTAAAGTAACTGTTCCTTCCTTCCTAATATACTGAGGAGGCCATGTGACATTAGAATCGATATACTTCTGTAACCTATGAGTTTTAATAGCAAGAGAGACCTGTTGCTGCCATAAAAGAAAGTTCGTATCATCTAAGGTCACGTTAATTTTCTTTGTAGAGAACAACTTGTTATTGGACGGATTGGACACAGGCTGTGAAGCAAGACATGAATCAGGCATAGTCTCATTAGATTGAGTTTCAACCTCAGGATTTCCAGTGGAATTAACCATGACGAATCAACACACAGAAAAGAGAAAACACAAATGCACAAAGCACAAATCACAAATCACCAAACGCAAACCCTAGATCTGAGATATAACGAAGAAGAACAAGCAGAGACAAGCCGCAAAGCAATAATCCACCTCAATAAAACGAATCGAAAGAACACAACGGAACACCACGACGATTGACAAATAGACTTGCAAATATCCAGAACAAGAACAACAGAAATTGAGAGAAACGAAAGACTTATCGCGAAAAAGCAGAAGCAGCAATCAGCTCAACTCTGAACAGCAACGGATCTGAGGACACAACAAGAACAACTCCAGCACTACTCCGGCAACTGAAACGGTGGCTCTGATACCATATCAGGATTCACCAGTAGAACACTGGTAACGATAAAGGATGATCGGAGAAATGTGACTGATATCGAAAGAGAAAGAAATAAAAGAAAAATAAAATTGAAGATACAAAAGCATGTAAACGGGAGAATAGCCAAACAAGATGAAACTAGAGAAAGCAAATATTTCATTCAAATGGATCTGATCCAAACAACATTACAAAATCAGATTTATAGCTCACACTGACCAGGCCTTGTAACTAACCGGGCCCAGGTGGCAAACTGATTGAAAAACAAACTTTTAACAAATATAACAAACTTAATACAAACTTTAATACTCTAACACTGCTAGGCTGTTGATGCTGAAACTCACGCCGATCCTCACAACTAAATGCAGTCTTTTCCAGTTTGCATGCATGTAAACTATAATAAACTGGCGCGTGCGGGCACACATATGTAGCAAATTCTACTCTTTACTGTGTCCTAAATTAAACTGCTTCCGTACTATAGAGGAAGTATAAATTAATGAAATCCTGCTTTTTCTTTATTCATAATTCCTTGCCATATATACAATTAATAAAATCATATTTTTTTCTCAGCAAAAATTTGATTATCATTTAATTATAAAAGCCTAACCTGATTGAGAGCTTCATTAAAAAAAATTTAGACCTAAATGGAGAAAAAGAGTACTCAAACAATCAGGGAATACAGAAAAACCAAATATCACCTTCCACAGTAAACAATACCCTGATACAACAATACTAAACAGGTCAAAACACCAGACCAGTTATCATGAAATACACCTAAGCAAAACTAAATAATATCTCAGCAGACAGAGTGAGTAATCTAAAGTAATTAACATTTTTAGCCATTTGGAAAGAACATACTGGTGATTGTAATGAAACAAGTATGAGAGGAAATTAGGAAAAGTGTATGATTTGTGTGAAGCTTTTGTTGATGAAATTGTGAGAATTGCATGGTTTTATAATTTACGGGTAGATAAGTATTTTGATCAATATTTAAAAGAAAATTATTCAGCACCACTTTTGAATTACTTCAATTATCAATCCTACAGGCCCCCTTACACCTACTTTTATGCCTATATTGTTTTTTTAAATGTTTATTTTATTTTTTAATTTAATATTTTTATTTATCTAAAGTTATGTTTTGAATTATTATCACGTGCATTAATAATGGATTTTTTTTCAGAAGTGGAACTAAAATTTTGACAAATATTTCATTCTTTTATTTATTTTAATTTACTACAAAAACATTTGTCATGATTGTATCACTACTTGTGAAAAAATATTTTTCCAGTATCGATGCTCATGTAATGGTACTATTTTTATAGAAATTGTTCTTTTTAATGTTTATATTATGAAAAATTTTGTCACGTTTGACGAGCACCGATAAGCACGTGTAAGGGAGATTGAGTTTGCGAAGATCACGGCCATAAAAGTAGTTCTTAAATTTTTTGTTGAATCGGGATGGGCAAGTTCTGTAGGATTGATAATTGAAGTAGATTCAAAAGTGGTGCTGAATTGGCTAGACAACCTTGTTCATCGTCCATAGAAATGGGGGGAAATATTCTTGAATATCGACAGGTTGGTAAGAAGGGTAAACAAGGTACGTTTTCTTTTCGTTTCGAGGGCAAATAGTGTATTGGCGGGTAATTTAGCGATTGAAGGACCGCGTAAGACTGAATTCTTTAAAGCATGGTGGTAACTGGAAGAGAGTAGTTGAGTTTTTGTCTTTGTTGCACTACAAGAATATAGGTTTTTAGTGACAAATTGATAGTGACTGGGAATAATTTTGTCACAAATATTAACTTTTTGTGACAATTTTTTTGTGCGACACAATTAGTATAAGTAATTGTGACATATTTTTATTTGGTCACTGTAACAGTAGTAATTGTGACGATTGTATTTTTCACAAATGAATTCTCACTATAAGTATACAATTGTGACACAAAGTTTATTGTCACTAAAACTTTGACACATGATAGTGACGATATGTGAAGTGGTCACTATTATTTGATATTTGTTGTTACAATGAAATTACTTGTCACTTAAAGTTTCACTTTTTGTTGTGATAAATTTTGTCACAAATAAAAAAATAAAAGTAATGACAAATTAGGCATTGTCACAATGATAAATTTATTTTTATAATTATAAAAATTAAAGTTATCATAAACTAGTTTGTCAAAAGTTAAAATATTTCTATAGTCTATACTATGTGTAAATTGTTGTTTTAGTCAATCTATTTTTGATCAACTTTAGTCTCTATATTTTTCAAATTTTCAAATTTTAATCATAATCCTAACGAGGCACCGACAATATGACTAAATTGCAAGGACTAAAAATGATCAAATTAAAGAAAAAATTAAATAAACAACTTATATATAACAAATTAGCTAAAAAGAAAATTTTACTTAACATATTTAAATACGACCATTCATGTCAGGATAAAAAATTCAAAATATAAAAAGTATAGAAATTTAAAGTGACCAAATTAGAGCACAAAGACTACTATGTGATTTTAGCATAATATATGATAGAATTTTTTTTTTTGAAAATTTTAACAGATATATTCCATTTTGATTAGTTTTTCCTACAGAAAAAAAAATCTTAATGGTTTCTTTAACATACGTACTTCGTATAAGAAACCATAGAAAAATTAGGTAAATTATTATTATAATAATGTGTTATAATTAATAAATATTTTTAAAATTAATTTCAATTACAATTAAACCTAAATATTATTTTTCTTTCAAAATAGTATAAAATTTCTTGCCTAGCCTAGTGGATAAATATTGCACTCTCGCCCTAAAGGTTTCAGGTTCGATCCTTCTTGAAACCATGCATTGCATTTATTTACTAAAAATTGATATTTGAATATGCTACATCATCTATGACATATTTTAGACACTAATTAAATATGTATTTGTGATAGAATGTTTGTCACTAGTAAGAATAACATTAGTGTCTAAATTTTAGTCACTATTAATAATCATTTGTGTCAAATAGTGTGGTCATAAAAAACATAACTATTGTGACGAAATACATGAAAGTTTTGTCACTAATATAATAGTGACGGAGTTTTTAGTGACGACAGGTGACGACTCAGAAAAATAGTCACTGTAAATTTCAGTGACTAAATTTAACACTTTTTGTGACTATTTTCAATGTCACTACAAATGCATTTTCTTGTAGTGTTGGCACTATCAATTGAATTTTGTGTAAGGCGATATGTAAATCAGATGAGGGTGAGTTGCAGAATACTTGAAAAAGAGGTAGGTTGGTGCTGCTGTTGACTGCCAGTTTATTTCTTAGGTTCAATGGGAATTTGTTTTGGTTTGTTTTGGTTGATATATGTACTGCTGCTGTCTGATCTCATGATTCAATGCTTCTTTGGTTGTATGGGTGTCAGTATTTCTTTTGATTTGTACTAATCCATGTATTCTCAGTTGTTGAGTACTCTCCTCTTTTATTTAGGATTAGGGAGGTTTTTAACGAGGCTCGTAACCGGAGTAAGCTATTAAATTTCAATAAAGTTGATTTATTGAGAAAAAAACAATATAGGCAGTCTGAAAACAAATTTGAATAAGCAATTTAAAAATCTGGAAGAGTTTTAGTAAAACATAAAATCCGCATTTGAAATTAGATTTAAACAAATATAAAATATAATAATTCATATATATATATATATATATATATATATATATATATATATATATTGGGCATCATTAAAAACCCATTCTACACTTAAATAAGAGAGAAAAAAAAGTACCCATATTATATTAATACTAATGTCAAAGAGTCTTACATCAGTTCAAAATACATATAAGATAAACTCCGGATTGGGTATACACACCCAAACAACCAAACCAAAAACAAAACAAAACCATGGCCAAGAGTCAAGGGACCAACATAAACCCTACTTGTACGTACAATAACACCTCTACACATATTAAGTTATTTACAGAGTAAATACATTTAAATACATTTAGGTGAGTTCATACAAGTTAGCCCGGACCCAAATATATCATTTATAACACAAGTACGATTTGGTGACAAAAATGATCCCTTCTAAGCAAGTATAAATATTTAACACCCCCCCCCCCCCGAAAAAATAGCACTTTATATGTTTTCTTTTCTCTTATAAACCTAACTCAATTCGTATATAATTTTACTGTTAAATATATGATATCTAAACCGTGAAAAGTATAATATATTTTACTGAATATCTGAATAAAAAAAAATTTTATTAAATTTTTTAGTAAAACGTAAAAATTGTCCCCAAAACCACCATATACATCAACGGCCCCGTATCGAGTTTTCCCGTGAAATAGGTAAGCTATTTTTTTTAAATAATCTAAAGAGAATTACAAGGTAATATAGGTTTATATATTCTTAATCTTTTGACAATGGACACACACTTTATAAATAAAACGAATTGTCAAAGTCTCCTAAAATAAATATCATCATCTTTTCAATTAGACTACTCGCTAGGCTCAAGTAAGTTAGCCATTTTAAATTCACTTTGGATGATATATCCTAAAGTCAACAATAATGGTTGATTTGGATAAGGCAGTGCAAAAATTCCACGCCAGATGAAAAGAGCTTTACATTTATTGCTCCCAACTTCTAACTTTATTAGTTTTGCACGTAAATGACCTAATATCCGTATGCTGCCATGCAACTTTACGACTTTCAACTACTTACTTTCTTGACTGAACAGTCTTCCTCTTCATTTCCCCATGTAAATTTGGGATAAAAATTCTATGTCTCTTTTCGGTGTCTTTACTTATGCTCCTACACTAAAAAATATTATAAAATTAAATTTCAAGTCCTAACTCTAAATTCTAAATCCTAAATTATACACTTTATCATAAATTCCCTAAACCCTAACCTAGAACTCTAAACCCTAAATCCTAAACCCTAAACTTAATTTTGAGCGTGAGAAAATAAGTAGAAGCACCGAAAATAGGTAGAAAATTTCCATCCGTAAAGTTGACCCTTGTGTGCAACTTGAATCCAGACAATGGGAACTGAGTTAATAGGATGTTGAATAGTTTGCCCACTCTTCAACACCCAACTATAATGCGGGTTCCACCACTCTACATGTCACACAATCATTTTGGTTTAACCATCTTTACTTGCTCAAATACTTTGATTTCTTTTAATAATATCAAACTTTAATATTTCATTTTTTTGAAAAATCTCTTTTTACAGTAATGATGCATTACCCAAGAAAATGGTAATAATAATGTTATGATCCTATATATTCGCAAATAGTGTCATATCATAATTTTACATAACGGAATCAAATGTAGAATTAAAAACTAAAATTTATAGCCGACATTCATTTTTAATGTGAACTAACAGAATGCAAAAATATTCGGAAAAAAAAAATCATTTTGGTAGATATCTTGAGAAACAAATAAAATAGGAATAGGTTCATGAAAAAACTTATATAAAAAATTTCAGCTACAGAGAATGTCATTACATGGGCTTTTGTATGGGTCCAAACAAAACTTTTTAGACATGGCAGGAATTGGCTAATCGCAAACTTCACCGTATAAAATTGATAACTTATTGAACCGATGAATTCTCCCTCTTAAATCAAATTTAGAGATTGAAACATTAAAATAAATTGTGACATTAAAAATATTAAAATGTAAACTATTGTTGGAAGAATTAAACATGATGTTAGGCTGAACCTTCTTGGAAGAATTAAACATGATGTTAGGCTGAACCTTCTTGGAAGAATTAAACAAAGTTTGTGGATTGGTTTTGGTTGTAAGATCGTATGAAAGTGGATTTTTAGATGAATAAAATTAAACTATTTATCTAAAAGTATTAAAATATAAACTTACATATCATATTATCATATTTATTATTTAAACTCACAACTTAAGTACTGAGAGCGGGTAAATTTATATGCACTAAATCTATATTTAACTATTGAAAACTTTTGAAACCGACTTGTTGAAAACATATTTAATGGAAATATTCAAAATTTTACAAGCCGACATAATTACTAACAAAGCTTTACAAATTTGAGTGAGGCCGGAAATATTTTAGTTTTATCAAAACTTTACCATTCATAAACATAACTTCGTTGAGCCCTCAACTAATAACCAGATAATTCAAACCAATATCTTTGCTCGCGGGGCTTAATAATTAGAGATTGAAGAAAATACTTATAATGACACGTAGCCAATATCATTGAAATTATGTAAAAGTTAATTAAGGTAAATTAGATTATTATAAAAAAGGATTTTAAGTCTTTTTGGTTAATTTAATTGGTTATAAGAAAAAACAATTACGGTAAACTACAATGGTAGTTCCTAAACTTTCAGAACACTTTTACTTTAGTCACTAAACTTTTAAAAAATTACAATACCATCATTGAATTTTTAATTTACTTTTACTACATTATTTATAAATTTTTATAAATTCTACGCAATAGTGGTTAGTCTAATATAAATTTCGGCATGGCACTGACAATAATTTTAATGCCACTGACAATAATCAACTAAATTTATTAATTCTACTCAATAAAAAAGTTTAGGGTTGGGAAAAAAACTCTCCACGTACTAAAATTAAAATGCTTAAAGAAGAAGAAGTGTGAATTGCTAAAATTCTGCTCTTCTTTAGTCTTAGTCTCTTGCTATAGGCATTTTTGTTACGTATTAAAATTAAGCTAATTTATTGGTATTTTATGTTTTAATGACAAAAGGAAAAAAATGCTAAATGTTGAAATACATAACAATATCTTCACTTTTAGAAAAGTAGGAAAAAATTATCATTTGGATTAGTTTAAACGGGTTTAACTGTAGCATTTATCATTTGTACGTATTTCTATAGACAATTTAGTTTTTTTTTCGTGAGAAAAAATGAAGAGATTATTCGAGATCTAATGACAAAAAGAACTAAGTTGTTGTGAATAAAATAACAAATAACAATAATAAGAACAAAGAACAAGAATGGAAGAAAAAGAGATGAGAGAAAGAGGAAGATTTATATTATTCTCAAATATAGACTTGTATACATTGCCTTCAGTAAATCATCTATTTATAGGCATAAGAAGTACATAACACATTAAACTCTAATTAATGTAGATAATATTCATAATGATAAAGTAAGTCAAATCTCCTTGATAAAGTTCTAATCATGATAGACATACACATAGATAAATATTCATAACACTCCTCATTGGATGTCTATGTAGATAATGTGCCTCGTTAAAACCTTACTAAGATAAAAACTCAGTGGGAAAAAAATTCTTTAGTGAAGGAAAAAGAGTACACACATCTTTGATATGCATAACATGTTGCCTCATTAAAAACCTTACTAGGAAAACTCATTGGGACAAAACCTCGGTTAAGGGAAAAAGAGTGCAACGCATATTTACTCCCCCTCATGAAAACATCTCAGAAGATCTTTGAATCTTCATAATTCAATCTTGAATATTATTTTTCTAAAGGTAGCGAGGATGAAACTTTGGAGTAATATTTTCCATGATGTATCCACCTTCCATTATCTCTACACAAGATAGCATTTGTATCATATCTTGTGAAAGTAAATCACATATCTTCTAGATATGTTAGGTCAATGGTCATAGCCAAACACATTTTTGGCTTGCCTTGTGCATAACAATTTTTTCTACAAGATTTGAGGAGGCATCGACGAATGTTTGAAGATCTAAATGTAATGATCTTTGTATATTCATAGATATTTCTTGACCAACTAATATATAATGCTTCAAAACCAAGAAAAGATATAATTATATTTATTCACATCCAACAATCTTACAACTATTGAGATACTCAATAGATATGCTCTATTCATATTGAATCTTCTTTAAGATTCTTTCAGCTTATGTCTATTCATAGACAAAAAGAAATATATAAAAATGCTCAATCTTCAAGTCGAGATAAACTTGATGTCAAGATTCAAGTACTTGTATTGAAAGTACTTCATGAGTTTCCAATTTGAAGATCTTTAGGAGTTCTAAAATTATCATAATGGATCTTGATCCAAACTCTTTTATAAAATACATAAGGAAATCTGATCATTCTTATAGTATTTTCTCAATTAGTATTCACTAAGGCGATTATACCAAATGCGGCAAAATATTTATGAGACATGTCTAAATAAATTTCCTCGGAAATTTCTAAATGCTTCTAGCATTTTAAATCCTTCAAGGATAAATATGGATCCACAAATAATTAGACGCATGTAAAAATTTTCATAACTGCCAAAGTAATTGCATCCACCATGAAGTAATTAAAACTTTTCATAAATCATAGTTCAAGTCGTATTTACGACTACTTATTTGTGCCTCACTTGCATTACACCTTTAGGTGTTTGGACTGCTGGTCCAAATACTTCTATTTTAGAAGTTCAAAGCGTCTTTCAACATCGGCCAATTCAATATCTATACTTTTGGATAGATTTTATACAAGATCATCGATTTATTTCTTTACTTCTATAGAAGTATTTTATGTAAAATTGTTTGTAAAATCGTTGTCGACAACTTTTCAATTTTCTGGTTTCATTCTCGTAATGACATAACTCATCGAGATCTCTTCAAGATTTCAATATTTATTTCAGGTACCTGAAACTCTTCAAGAGTTTTATTATTAGTTATGTCTTGGGTCTCTTTAGGAGCACCCGCCTCCAATATATGACCATCTCATAATACTTTTCATTTACGAGAATTTTGATCATTGGAACAATTTCAATTACCATGCTTCAAGCATTATTTACATCCACTTGCTCTAACATGTAATTTAAACTTAGAGCATTTCAACTGGTATATGAGACTTAATTACTCTCATTGGGTCAGTAAATATGTTTGACAGTTGACATGAAATAACATGAATTATCTTATGAACTTTTAGTTCATATTCGATGATCTAGATAATGATAATTCATTTCCTTCTTTATCCAGCTGATTATTCTCTCCCCCTGATGTTGAGAAAAATCATCTAATAAATGATTCTCCAATTAATGTTTAGAATTTAAACATAAAAGGAGACTCGTACTCAATATATATTCTCAACCCTTTTTACTTGCCCATTTTGTGCGTTATGGTGGAGCAATTCAACTATATATCGCACATTCAAAAATTCAAAAAAGGGAAATATGACTTCTGACCAAAAGTCAAATCATAATGGGTAGTTTATTATAACTCGTTGGCTTGATACGTATAAATGTTGTTATATGGAAATACCATATAAATAATAAATGTTTTGTTCTCACAGTTTAGCTATTAAATAGGAGGCATCCAATTAAAAATTTGTTATACCGTATTTTTCATAATCAATAGGCTTTGTAACAACCGATATAGCCTAAAATATAAACCCACAAGCTTTTGTAAAATGAATAGTCTAATTGCATAATCTGAATCCTTTTAGAATCAATCTCACAAACTTCTGGTTGTAAGTTGATAAAACAATGTAGATGCATCTACTAAAATCATATAAAACTTTCCACATTTGTGGATATATGGGCCCATATTTCGTTCAGAAATGCAAGACATACAGTCTCAACTTCAGTACAAGAACTCAAGTTCTAATTCTTTTGGTAAGTGGGATCATCTATATCCTTTGAGAACAAACAACACAAGAACTTCAGGTTCTTTTAGTAAGTGGAATTTAATCAATTCCTTTAAGCAACACAAGAACTTCACGTTCTTTAATAAGTGAAATTTAATTCATTCCTTTGAGAATAAGCACCATAAGAACTCCAAGTTCTTTTAATATATGCATGTAAATCTCAATAGCTTTCGCATCATTATTGATCTGGATGATCTAACCGATCATACCAACTATATACAAGTGTGTATATACATTTCTGAATTTCATAAACTTCCGGTATACCATAACATGTGATTCAATCTCATTCGTACATGTTTAGTATGACCATCAAAATTGTTCATTTGAATAGGAATATATTTAGCTCTTTTGGAGCTTTCAATGAAAATTATCTTTTGGTAGCAATATATATAGCTTTTCTAGAGCTTTCAACTGACTTTTTGGCTACCAGAACTTATATCCACAATGGCTTATTTCAAATGCTAATTGATAACATATGTTATGTATAATTCTCAAAGGAATATTTTGCGAACTCATTTTTGCTCTCTTAAAATTTCTAATTCTAGTGGTGACGATATTATTACCATTAGCGATAATTGTTGCAATATTCGTAATTCTTCACTTTTCATAGTGTGTTTTCTCTCAAGAATTTATTGCTCTTCTAGAGCATCAATATTTTCAGTACTTTGAGATATAGTACTCACATTATTCTCTTGCATTTAAATGGGAAAATATATCTTATGCTTATGTTGAACATAAATCGTCACCATAGATTGTTGATTTTTTAACGTACGATAAGTACGAGACGAATGACTTATAACATCACATTGGTAATAAAAATAATTTTACTTCATTAGAATGATCTTTATCACTCTTATCATCCTTATAACCTCACAACCGGTAGGTAGAAGTATTCTTAAAATGACCATATTTTTCATGTCTATATTCATAGCCTCGACCACGACCACAACTTCTAATGTGGTTTTTATTCATTCCATAATATAATCTCACATTCACTTCAGGGAATGGAGTAGAGCCAGTGGACCTTTGAAACCTTTTTCACATATCCTTGTCACAGAAAACAAAGATTTAATCCTCGTACGCGGCATTGTAAAACATGTCCACAAAGTCCTTTAAAAACCTCATTTGAGACCAGTAGCCTCGCAAAACGGGATGTTCATCCAATATACTTGGATTATATCGAAATTATGTATCTAATTGAATAATGATTTACCATGTTTGCATTCACTTTAGGGAATGAAACAGTTCCAATAATCGCATGGAATAAACATCATGCTTGCATTCACTTCAGGGAATGCTCCATCATTGATAATCGCATGGAATAAACATCATGCTTTGCATTCACTTCAGGGAATGCCTCCCATAAATTTTTTTGGATCAAGACGAATTTTCGTAACTTGAAATTGGGAGAAGTCTATGGTCGAGTTTTTCGACGAACAAGAAATATTGCTTTTGAGCAAATATAGACTTTATAACAATCTTTTTATAGATTGAAATTCACCATGATTTATCTCACATTAAAATCATAATTTAAAGAATAAAAATAAATCAAAATTTACCGATATTTATTTTCTTCCTGAGGACAATGGAGGCATAGCAAATGGCCAAGATAGCTTTTCATAATAATCTCGTCTCTTTCCAAGCTATTATATCATATAAAACTCAAAATATGGTTAAAAATATCTCGTCATTAGAATATTATAAACAAATATTAGTCGCAACATATAATAAGAAAACTACCATAAATAACAGAATCAACGAAACAATAGTTTTCATTTGTTTGGTAAGTGCTGACACTCATGGTGTTTGGCGCAAAGAACTCAACTTCCATTCGTTTCTCTTTTTTTATTATTATTACTACACCATTTGTGTTGAAATAAAAATAAGATCAAGTTCAAACATTGACGGGAGAAACTAGTAAAGTATTCAAATGCATAACATATTAAAACATAATACTAATGTCGATACAAATGTAGTAAACGTATTGAGATATAATACTCCATAAAGTTTTAAACATTAGAAAATGGCCATAAAAATACCAATGATTAAGGCGCGTGGTTCATAATCATCCCAAAAGTATGTGTTAAGTGAATTTTGTTAATCTTAGGTTGAACCACGACCACCATGTTTTGTGTAGTCTTTGAGTGCCTTCAAAATCCATAGCTCGCTCAAACCTTCAAAATATGTCACAATATTTAAAAAAAATTAAAGAACAAATTAAAATATCAAGATAAAGGCAATTAGTAATTAAAAAATAAAGGGAAAAAAACTTATCTTCGGTTCAAAGTATGATCGAACTTTTCAGTAACTTCTTTGGGATTCGAACGAAGAGCACCAAAATCTTGAGCGAACTCGTGCTGATAACGTGTTGTGAATAAAATAACAAAGAACAATAATAAGAACAAAGAACAAGAATGGAAGAACAAAGAGATGAGAGAAAGAGGGAGATTTGTATTATTCTCAAATATAGACTTATGTACAATGCCTTCAGTAAATCATCTATTTATAGGCATAAGATGTACATAACACATTAAACTGTAATTAATGTAGATAATATTCCTAATGATAAAGCAAGTCAAATCTACTTGATAAAATTCTAATCATGATAGACATCCGCATAGATAAATATTCATAACATAAGTGATATTCTTTTTTTTTTTTTTGCTAGGCAAAAAAAATTATTCATAAAAAATTGAATACCTTAACCGAGTATGCTTGCATCGTTAAAAACTTCCTTAACCCTATATGGAGGAAAAGAGTACAATGTATACGGGTATAAACAATAAAAGACAAAACCAATACACCTGATACACCTTTCACTACATGATACTTACACCATATTATGTAAAAATAAATAACATGAAAAAATATAAACATGAGTACATGACACAGATATACAAATTCAATTGAAATCTTAGAAAATAAACTAATACATAAATAATAATAAAATAGCGAAATTAAAACACATTTGCACCTCACAAAAATATGAAAAATAACACGAAGAAAATATGCTTATAAAATAAATCGATGTTCTCGGTTAATCGATTAATCTAATATCACTTCAGTTATAAAATTACAAAATACCATTTTTTAAATAATAATTTGTAATGAACCCAACAAGTGTTCCGGTAAAAAAGCAGAAGATGTTCATCCTAAATGACACGGGTTTAAATCGCATTGTCTACAAGGTGTATGTGTATTTTTAAAGGGTTAAGAATATATATTAACATATACCACCCTATAATCACCTTTAGACCATTAAAAAATTAAGTCGCTCCCCCTGACCAAATCCACCCACATTAGGATTGATTGTTAATGGCTAATCGAGTTTGATAGATTCGCCCTCTGAAATAAGAAGTTCTGGTCCAATGGGAATAATATCAACCACTAGATGTCCATCCAATACATCCGTTATGGTTATTTCTGTTAAGCATAGAATATAAACCCTAATGAACAATAATGGAGATAACACTCAATTCATTTCATCAATTAGATTGCCTTTTACAGATTGATAATACAAGCAATTTATAGGGTGAGTAAGGCTCCTTTTCACAGGTGGCATCGCGCCATTCATAACTGCCAGGAGTGCAGTTAGGCAATCGAAATTCTACAGCTGGTTTCAGCTGGTTTGTTAGGACGTTACAACATATTTGTTGGTGGCCATTTCGTTTCTCTAATATTTCCCATGCTTCTTCAAGTTCTGAGAGTTTTTGAACACAAAGTTGATGACGAAATTCCTGAAAAAGAGCAATAGAGATAGGCTTGGTGAGAGCATCTGCAACCTGGCTTGCGGCTGGAACGTAACGAACTTGCAGTTGTTGAGATGTAACTTTCTCTCGATCAAAGAAAAGATCAAGATCCACATGTTTGGTTTTGGCATGCATAACAGGGTTTGCTGCCATTGCCACATCACTCGTGTTGTCACTCCAAATGATTGGATTGTTGTCAAGAGTAATGTGCATGTCATAAAGAACAGCTTGCAACCATAGAACATCAGAGGCAGCATCAGCTATGCTACGAAACTCAGCCTCAGCAGTGGATCTGGATACAACACGTTGCTTGCGTGAGCACCAAGTGATTAAGTGCATGCCAAGATAAGAACAATGCCCGGATATTGAGTGTCTGTCATCGAGATCACTACCCCAGTCAGCATCAGAAAAAGAATGAAGTTCAGGAGAGACGTGTGCTGAGGAGAGAACCATAGACCAAACTCAAGTGTCCCTCTCAAGTATCTGAGAATTCTTTTTACTGCCATCCAATGAAGACCAGTGGGCTGATGCATGAATTGTGCAACCTTATTGACAGACACAACAATGTCCGGCCTGATATGACAAATATATTGTAAAGATCCTACAACACGACGATACTCATGTGGATCATGCAACGGGCTACCAGCATCTTTGTATAATTTGGGAGTAGTGACCATGGGTGAGCATGCTTCATTAACATCACGCAAGTCAGTTGTAACTAGAAGTTCAGTTATGTACTTTCGTTGTGATAAAAAGAATCCACCATGAACATGTTTAACTTCATTTCCAAGAAAGAAACTCAAAGCACCAAGGTCTTTAAGGGAAAATTTCTGATCCATTTCCTTGATAACAGTTTGAACATGAGTTTGAGAAGCTCCAGTAATTAATATATCATCTACATAAACCACCATGTATGTAGTCTCACCATTATTGTTGTAAATAAATAGTGACACATCAGCAGAAGAGGATTTAAATCCCAACGCTTCGAGAAAGGCTTTCAATTTATCAAACCAATTACGTGGAGCCTGTTTGAGGCCATATAGGGCTTTCTTTAATTTGCACACAAGCAAGGTACCATCAGCTGCCTGCTGTGTAAAACCTGCTGGCTGCTCCATGTAAACATCCTCGAGTAAATCTCCCTTTAAGAAAGCGTTATTCACATCAACTTGGTGGATTGGCCATCCATTGGTGACAACAACTAACAAAACAAGGTTCACAGTGAAGAATTTTACTACTAGACTAAATGTTTCTCTAAAGTCAGCTCCAGCAAACTGGGAATACCTCTTGGCTACGAGACGAGCTTTAAATCTCTCAATTGTGTCGTTTGCATTACGCTTGACTTTAAACAACCATTTGAAACCAATGACTTTTCGAGTATGAGGTAATGGAACCAAGTCCCAAGCATCATTTTCCAGTAGGGCATTGTACTCAGCTTGAATTGCTTTGTACCACGCAGGATCTTGCAAAGCATCATGAACAGTGGGAGGAAGATCATCAAACTGAAGATGATAGATCTTAGGTTTGAAAATCCATGCTTTGCTCCTTGTAACCATCGAGTGACTATTAGTAGAAGTTGGTGCTCGATCCATGGATGGCTCAGCAATATCAACTTGATCTTCAACAATAGAAGAATGATCAATATCATGACCAGTAAGAGGACTAGAAACAACACCAGGGGACACACAAGCCAATGGAACAATTGAAGTTGGGTTAGAGAAGGGAGATATAGGACTTGAGGACTGATCATTAGCATGTCCAAGAGGGTCATCAGATGCAGCATGAGCTGAGGATGTATGATGCTCATGAGAGTTGTCAGATGCAACAAGGGTAGGAGGTGTGGGATTAGGAGTGGTATCAACTGAAGAAGATGGACAAGGCACATAAGCATCAGCTGAGGTAGCACCATGAACATGAAGAGGAGGTGATAGCAATGTAGAAGAAGCTAGTGGAGAAGTAGAACTAATATTGGCATGTGGAAACATTGTTTCATTGAAGACAACATGCCTGGATGTAAATATTCTACCAATGGTAGAATCAAGACACAAATAACCATGATGGCGAGGTGTATAACCCAGAAAAATACATGGTTTAGAACGAAAATCCATTTTGTGTCTGTTATATGGTCTTAAATGTGGATAACATAGACATCCAAAGACCCGCAGAAACTGATAATTGGGAACCTTGTTGTATAGAAGTTGATATGAGGACTTGTCACCCAAGGTCTTGGAAGGCATCCGATTGATCAGAAATGTAGCACTTACCACAGCATATGACCAATATAAAAGAGGTAATTCAGCATGTGCCAGTAACGAAAGAGCTGTTTCGAGAATAGTTCTGTGTTTCTGTTCGATGACCCCATTTTGTTGGGATGTATGAGGACAAGTAACACACAATTGAACCCCTAGTCGAGCCAACTGATTTTCAAGAAACTTAAATTCACCACCTCCATCAACTTGAACAGCTAACAACTTTGAATCAAATTGTTTTTCAATTAAAGCATAAAACAACTGAAAGGCAATACATGCATCAAATTTGTTTTTCAGCAAATAAATCCAAGTGTGTCGAGAATACAAATCTACACATGACATGTAATATCTATAACCAGCAGAGGTGACAGGAGCCGGCCCCCAAATATCTATTTCTACTAATTGGAAAGGCTTCGAATACACAGTAGAAGAAGCTTGAAATGGTAAGCAGTAACTTTTTCTAAGCTGACATGCATGGCACATATTATTCTTGTCTACGATAATTGGTTTACGCAACACGGTACTTACAACAGCAGAGGAAGGGTGCCCCCAAGCGATTGTGCCAAAGCCAGTATTCAGAAGATGAGACAGTGCAAGTAAAAGCAGATGATCGAGATGAAGAATGAGAGACAACAGGCAATACGTACAGGCCATTATGTTGAGAGGCTCTCAACAACTCCTCACCTGTCTGTGCATCCTTAATACAACAATAAGAAGAGTGAAACTCGAAATATACATGATTATCACGAGTAAACTTAGAGACAGACATCAGATTGCGAGTTATATCAGGAACATGCATCAACTGATCAATGAGTAATATATTTGATTTAGTTTGCAAAGTAGAGTGCCCAATATGAGATATAGGAAGGGATGATCCATCACCAATATGAACCTTACCCTGGCCTGTGTACTTGTGACCATCATGAATCTTAGAGATGTCCTTGGTGACATGGTGTGTAGCACCTGAGTCGGGGTACCACACTGATGAAGGGCCAACAAGTGTATTGATCTGAGGTGTCTCTATGGGAGGTGAGGCAGTAGAATCAGTTGGAACAAATGGATCATAGGCACCCTCAGGAGTATCATGTGTGCAGCAACAAGCATGAGGCTCGACTGAAGGCTTGGGAGGACCCTGAAAACCTTGATCAAACATGTGCCAACATCGGTCAGCAAGGTGACCAAATTTGCCACAGATTTGGCATTGCGACCTGGTTCGACCTTTGAAACGACCCCTGGTCCAGATCTCCCACCAAGCGCACCACGAGTAGATGAATAAGTAGGACGAGAGGCAGATCCAGTGGAGTCATGAGTCACCATGGTATTGTTGACCCCAACCGAGAGATGTATGGGATCCTCCAAACGCGTTTCAGCATCAGTGAGTAAGGACACAGCACTATCAAAGGAATATGGGTCTTTACTGGTCGTAATGACTGCCACAACAGACTCAAATTCTGAGGGTAGACCATTGAGGACTGTTGCAACTTGCTCCATTTCAGAAATAGAGCTCCCACAAATAGCAAAGAGATCACAGATCTCCTTAACTTGAGCTGTGTAATCACTAATCAAAAGAGTTCCTTTCTTGAGCGAGCGTAGCTGGCAGTGTAAATGCATAACACGAGTAGTGGAGAGGTTGGAGTATCGAAGAACAACAGTTTTCCAAATAGAGGAAGAGGATTTCGATCCAACAAGATGAGGGAGGATAGATTTACTGATAGTAGAGAGTAACCATGAAGCAAGAGAGCTGTCTTGCTTGAAGAAACGTTGATAAGCTGGATTGGGAACCTTGGATCCATCAGCTTCAGTCAGAAACTTCGCCGGTGGTTTGTAGTCAGCATCAAGGTAGTGTTCCAGACCTTGCCCACGAACCATCAAGAGAACTTGTTGACGCCAGAGGAGAAAGTTAGTGTCATTGAGACACACACTAGTATGTTTGTTGAGAAACCCTTGGCAGGAGGAATCGTCCATGGATGGAGTTGTGAGCTCAGCTATCTCAGCACCGGAAGGCATGATGAAGCATTAAAGAAATGAAGAAAAAAAACAAGAAGCTCAGAGCGCAAAAGCATAAGCAAAGGACACCATGATCAACATGGTGAAGGATACCATGTTAAACATAGAATATAAACCCTAATGAACAATAATGGAGATAACACTCAATTCATTTCATCAATTAGATTGCCTTTTACAGCTTGATAATACAAGCAATTTATAGGGTGAGTAAGGCTCCTTTTCACATGTGGCATCGCGCCATTCATAACTGCCAGGAGTGCAGTTAGGCAATCGAAATTCTACAGCTGGTTTCAACTGGTTTGTTAGGGACGTTACAACAGATTTGTTGGTGGCCATTTCGTTTCTCTAATAATTTCGTACCCCTTTTTCTTTTCGTATAATTTTGCTTACTATACTTGTTGCCGTAATAGTATAAATTGTATTGTTAATGTGGAAATAAAAAGTGAAACAAGAAGTTCTGGTCCTGGAGAATAATATCAAACACTTGATGTCCATCCAATGCATCCGTTATGATTATACCGTACCCTCTTTTTTCGGATGATTTTGCTTACTATACCGGTTGTCGTAGCATTATAAATTGTATTGTTACTGTAGAAATAAAAAAACTTAACCAGCTGTGTATATGATAATAATCCAAAAATCAAATTCTCGTATGATACGATTCACTTATAATTTCTTCACCACTCAACTTATTCCCACTATTAGATTGTTTAAAAAAAAGTTACGTAAAGTATTTTCTCTCACCCTGAAAATATAAAACAAATATATAAATTTTCTAAAACCACGTAATGCAAATAATCAACTTTACAGTCCCTTGAACTGAACTATAAGAATTCATAATCTTTAACAACCACATTTTATGTTTTATGGTAAATGTAATAGCAGGGCAGGGCCTATAAATAGAGATGGGGGATGCCTTGGTTTAAGCATCAGTATTTGGAATTGTTCGAAATAGCTAGTTTGAGTTCGATGAGAAAGGAATCAGATATGGGTTTGGGTTCCAAGGGTTTCCTTCTCCTTGTTCTTCTAGCAGCTGTTGTTCTCATTTCTTCTCAAGTGGCGGCTCGAGACCTTGCTCAATCTACCACCCAAATCAACAATGGTCAGCTGCTGCTGCTACTACTAACATGCATGCCTTCTTAGTTATTTATTTCTTTATCTAAGCCTTTCAATCGTATTACATAAATGTCGTATATGATATTGCAGCTGATGTCACTACTGATACAACTGAGGCTGGGCTTGGAGATGCCAAGAATTCCTACGGCAGCGGATACGGTGGATACGACAACAAGGGTGGACACGACAATAGCGGAAAAGATGGATATGACGGCGGAAAAGGTAAAAATGACGACAAAAAGGGTGGATATGATGACGGACACAGTGGAGATGGATATGATGGCGGAAAAGGTAAAAAAGACGACAAAAATGGTGGATATGACGATGGCGGAAAAGGTAAAAATGACGACAAGAAGGGTGGATATGACGATGGCGGAAAAGGTAAAAATGACGACAAAAAGGGTGGATATGACGATGGCGGAAAAGGTAAAAAAGACGACAAAAAGGGTGGATATGACAACAGCGGAAAAGATGGATATGATGGCGGAAAAGGTAAAAATGAC
This sequence comes from Hibiscus tridactylites, assembly GCA_958450335.1. Lineage (NCBI taxonomy): Eukaryota > Viridiplantae > Streptophyta > Magnoliopsida > Malvales > Malvaceae > Hibiscus > Hibiscus tridactylites. Next base: position 3,773,499 of record OY288272.1, on the reverse strand, counting down.
GACAAAAATGGTGGATATGACGGCGGATACAGTGGAGATGGATATGATGGCGGAAAAGGTAAAAATGACCACAAAAAGGGTGGATATGGCGACAGACACAGTGGATATGAAGGCAAAAAGGGTGGACACGACAACAGCAAAAAAGATGGATATGATGGCAGAAAAGGTAAAAATGACGACAAAAAAGGTGGATATGACGGCGGACACAGTGGAGATGGATATGATGGCGGAAAAGGTAAAAATGACGACAAAAAGGGTGGATATGACAACAGCGGAAAAGATGAATATGATGGCGGAAAAGGTAAAAATGACGACAAAAAGGGTGGATATGACGGCAGACACAGTGGATATGACGGCAAAAAGGGTGGACACGACAACAGCAGAAAAGATGGATATGATGGCAGAAAAGGTAAAAATGACGACAAAAAAGGTGGATATGACGACGGACACAGTGGAGATGGATATGATGGCGGAAAAGGTAAAAATGACGACAAAAAGGGTGGATATGATGGCGGACACAGTGGATATGACGGCAAAAAGGGTGGACACGATAGCAGCGGAAAAGATAGATATGATGGCGAAAAAGGTAAAAATGACGATAAAAAGGGTGGATATGACGGCAAAAAGGGTGGACAAGACAACAGCGGAAAAGATGGATATGATGGCGGAAAAGGTAAAAATAACGACAAAAAGAGTGGATATGACGGTGGACACAATGGATATGACGGCGAAAAGGGTAGACACGACAACAGCAGAAATGATGTATATTGCGGCGAACGAGGTGTAGAGCATAAGGAGACTACTGTGATTAGCAACGAAGATTGAGTGAATGTGATACTCTCATGCTCAATCACTCGTGTTGTAGCCTTTGTAAAAGGCATGTTTCTTAATAAATGGGCATAGCAAATCCTAGAATTTGCAACCTTGAATAAAATGCTACCTTACTATGCAGAGGAGATAATAATTAAATAAAATTATGATTTTCTCCGCTCCTAATTAAGTGCTCCATGTTTCTTAATTTATTATCCCATGGAATTAACTAACAGAAGGTAATATGCTAAGCTCCGAAATGCAATTTTATATTCTTTTGGTTAACATGAAACATTGATGAGTGCAAAAGGGGTAAGCCATCCTTATTCAAAGATTCATGTACACTCCCCTTCTTTGTGGCTGAGCTCTGTATTTCCCTTTCGTTCCATACTTTTCATGACTCTCATGTTCAACCCTTGGGGACATAACTGCTGGATCTTGACGCTGATGAAGGAGGTTTTCCGGATTAAAGATTTGGGTTTTGGAGGGAAAGTTAAGGTTGTTGGGGAAGCAATTGAGAAACTCAGCGTTGTTGCATCTTTGAATTCAACGGCTATGAAGGGAAGGGTTAGGGATTGGGTTAGAGAAGTTTTTTTTAAAAGAAAGATGTTTTTTTGTGCGAGGAACGTAAAAAAATGTAATTATTTTTATTAACGTGTCACATCATCAAATTAACCGTGATTAACGAGTCGGTCACCAAGATAAAACATATTGATAAGTGACCAAAACTAAACTTTTTCAAAATCGATGACCATACATCTAACTGTTGAGAGTCATTGGATAATTTTGTTTTTTAACTTTAGGACTAAAATGAAGAGAATTAAAATTAAAGGGACAAACTGAAAAGTTAAAAAAATACAAATCTATTGTAATTGTGTAAGTATACTGCATTCTGAAATTGTGTAATCTTATTGCATTCTGAAACATTTTATTTTGGTCATGCACTAAAATTTTAGTGATCCTATTGAAAGGAAATTAAAATTACATGGATCAAAATGAAAACTTTCAAAATACAGTAAAATTGCACTTATGACTCTCTTCCAATTTGGTGACACGTGTCACCATACTAGAGAAAGAAAATTGAAGCAAAAAAAAATATCTTATATCTGGCAGGATTCAAACCTAAGTTGTATGGGTTGAGAGTGATGTGCGTCTACTACTAGGCAAACATTATCCTTGTGATACAATGCACAATGAACTCAACTTTAAAATTTTTGATTTTTTATTTTACTTGATGTAATTTCAATTTCATTTTTAAAATAAATTTTCTCTTTTTGTAAGTAAGTCTTTTAATTTTTTATTTTATTCAATACAGTCTTATGATCGCAATTCTTTATATATTCTTTCTTTCAATCAATTTATTGACTCTTTATACACCATCAATATTTGCCCCTATCAAAATTTCTTCTTTAAAAAATAATATTATAAGTGTATTATATAATTTTAGATGATGTTCGATAGCATTACAAATTTTACTACGAAGAAATATATGTATATTGCATGTGATTATAAGTCGTTTAAATTAGAATTAATCAGTATCATAATATTATAAATATTTACAATTAAATTTGAATAAAAATTTAAACAAATTCGACCCTTTTAAATAAATTTTGAATGATAGAATACGACTCGCTAACTTGACTAAATCAAATAATAAAAATTAACTTCACTCAACTTAATCAAATACTCACCTTATCACACATCCTAAAATTAAAATGCTTCCTTAACGGAGAAGTATAAATTAATAAAATTATGCTTCTCTTTATTCCTAATCTCTTGCTTTGGGCATTTTTCTTACGTATTGAAATTAACCTAATTTATTGCTATTTCATGTTTTAATGACAAAAAGGAAAAAATGCTAAACGTTGAAATACAAAACAATATATTTTCTTTTAGAAAGGTAGAAAAATCATTTGAACGAGTTTGGATGGGTTTAACTGCAGCATTTATCATTTATACGAATTTAGATCTCGTTATATTTCCGAGATCAAATCCAGAACTTAATATCAACCAAAAGAATATAATATATATATATATATATATATATATATATATATATATATATATATATATTAAAAAATGACAAAACACAAACCATAAAATTTACAGCCTCTTGAACTGCACTCTTATGGAGATAACAATTCACTATATTTTATGTTGGGTTAACTACTGCTGGGATAGTCACTTATATTTCCCTCAAATACAAAGTTGATCACTAATTTTAAAAAAGACCAGTAAAGTCACCTACGTTTTCAGGGTGTAAATTTTTAGTCACTCAATCGTTTGGTGCTGTTAGACGTTGACGGCAATCTAATCTGACAGCTGAAAAAAAACAATGTATTCCACGTTTATTCCACGTGGATAAAACAGCAAATAAAATAAAATTCAAACTCTAAATCCCTTCATCTTCCCTCGATTTGCGGATGCAGAAAAAATTCAAACTCTAAATCCCTTTATATTTTACATCTGCTTTTCTCTTCAAATCCAATCTTTTTCTACCAATTTACAAATAAAAGCAAAATCATTTCTTTCTTATCCTTCTAATCTGTAATTATCAAGTAATTTCGATCCATTTCTGCTTTTAGAAAAAAGGAGAAAGTTTTAAAAATTGAAAAAACAGTACGACAATGTTGTCCTTGGAGAAAGATATGGAAGCTGATAACAGCTTTACAAAGTAAAAGAGAAACTAAAAATTTTTATTAATCTGGAAAAGATGATTACAAAGATGAAGGTAAATGACTATATATACATACAAGCTTAGGATAAGGTTATGAAGGTTTGCATAACCCTAACCACGTAACTAACTTCTAACCAACTAACCATACTAACCAATTTACACTTATTCAAGAAGAACTATGTACAACATCCCCCACAAGTTGGAGGCTGATGAATATCAAGAAGACCCAACTTGACAAGAAACGAAATGAACAAAGGAGCAGGAAGGGCTTTGGTGAAGATATCAGCAAGTTGATCATGAGAACGAACATGAAAAAGTCGAAGAAAATCAGTGTTGACCTTCTCCCGTATGAAGTGGCAATCCACTTCAATGTGTTTCGTACGCTCAAGGAAAACCTGGTTTGTAGCAAGATAGATAGCAGATTGGCTATCGCAATACAAGTAAGCATGCACAGTAGGAACTTGGAAAGAAGAAAGAAGAGCAGCCAACCAAATGAGCTCACAAGTAACAGTGGCAATGGCGTGATATTTAGCCTCGCAAGAAGACCTGCTAACAGTGTGCTGCTTCTTGGATTTCCAGGAAATCAAGGTATTGCCAAGATACGTACAAAAACCAGTCGTTGAACGACGTGTATCAGGGCAAGAATTATAGTCAGAGTCAACAAAAGCACTCAATTGTAGAGACGATGTAGAAGAAAAGAATAAACCAAGTGCAGGAGACTGTTTGATGTAAGCAAGCAAGTGATATACAGCTTGAAGATGGGGCTTCCTTGGAGAAGAAACAAACTGGCTAAGCAGATGCACAACATACGTAATGTCAGGACGAGTATGCGTAAGGTATAACAAACGCCCAATTAACCGTCTGTACATATGAGGATCATCAATTAAGTCACCTTCATCCTTGGTAAGTTTGTGAGGAGAAAGCATTGGTGTAGAAACAGGCTTGTGAGCAAGAGAACCTGTGTCAGCTAGCAACTGAAGGGCACACTGTCGTTGAGAAAGAAAAATGCCTGAATTGTTACGAGCAACCTCAAAACCCAGAAAAAAAAATTGAGAGAACCAAGGTCTTTAAGCTTGAAATGACTGTGAAGAGAAGCTTGAACATCAAGCAACAGAGATTGATCTTTGCCAGCCAAAATTATGTCATCGACATAAACTAAAAGAGCAACCATGCTGTCACCAGAACCTCTTACAAACAAGGAATGCTCAGAAGGAGATTGAACAAATCCTAGCGTAAGAACAACCTATGAAAAAGCATGAAACCATTGCCTCGATGCCTGCCGGAGACCGTAAATGGATTTATGAAGTTTACACACCAAATTATCACCAGAAACTTGTGGAACATATCCAAGAGGAAGCTTCATATAAACCTCTTCATCCAGCATACCGTTAAGAAATGCATTGTTAACGCCAAGCTGATGGAGATGCCAACCATGCACAGTAGCTAGGGTAAGCAAGACCTTGAAGGAAGTGAGCTTTGCAACAGGGGAAAAAGTATCAATGAAATCAACACCTTCAATCTGGGTGAACCCCTTAGCCACGAGTCGTGCTTTACAACGATCAATGGACCCATCAGACTTTCGTTTAACTCGATAGACCCACTTGCAATCGATAGCACGTTTATCATCAGGAAGGGGAACGACAAACCAAGTATGAAGAGAATCCATGGCCTGAAGCTCAGCCTGCATGGCATCACGCCATTCTGGGAATTTGACTGCCTGGTGATAGAACACGGGCTCATAACATGAAGAAATATTTGCCACAAAATCAGCATAAGATGAGGAAAGTTTGGAGCTGGAGAGATGATGCTCAATAGGATATAAACATTGCGAGGGAACAACATTATTGCAGTGATATATATCAAGATATGAAGGACGAGTAATGGCACGAGTAGATTTACGAGTGACAAGAGGCTCAGCAACCTGTTCGACCACAGGCTCAGCAATGGACTCAACAACAGGTTCCACAACAGGCTCAGCAATGGGCTCAACAACAGGCTCAACAGCAATCTCATCAGCATGCTCAGCATTCTCAACAACAGGCTCAGTAGTCTCAGCAGCAGTTTCAGCCATAGGCTCAGTGAAAGAACCAGAACCACCATCTGAAACATGCACAATATTGGGCAAAGATAAACCAGGAAAAGGATCAACCAGGTTATCCAGTTGAGTAACCTTATGAAATGGAAATATGTCCTCGTGAAAAACAACATTACGAGAAACAACAATGGCACGAGTTTGCAAGATATACACTTTGTAACCCTTCACACCAGGAACATAGCCAAGAAACACACCAGGCAAAGCACGTTCAGAGAATTTGTCACGCTGAGACTTAAGAGTGGATACAAAGTACAAGCTGCCAAAAACCTTAAGACAAGAATACGAGGGCTTATGAGAATGCAACAACTCATATGGTGACTGATCACCCAAAATTCGAGAAGGCAACCTGTTGATCAAGTATGTAGCTGTCAAAATGCATTCTCCCCAGAATCGAAGAGGAACCCTTGCATGAAAAAACAAAGCACGTGCCACAGCAATAGGTGCTGATGTTTTCTCTCAGCCACTGAATTGTGATGAGGAGTTTCAACACATGAAAACTGATGCACAACACCAAGACTCGGAAACAGTTCCACAAATCTCAATTCTGGTGCATTATCTGATCGAAAGGTTTTCAATTCATAACCAAGCTGCCTTTTGATCATGTTAATAAAGGAAGGAACAATAGTCAACACATCAGATTTATGTTTCATTAAATATGTCCAGGTGGAACGAGAAAAATCATCAACCAGTGTCAAGAAATACCGATGATGATCATGCGTAGGAACTTTGAAAGGGCCCCAAACATCACAATGGACCAATTCAAAAGGAGCAGTAGTACATGTAGATGAAACAGGAAATGGAAGATGCTTCTGTTTTTCCAAAGGACAAATCGAACAAATGCCAACTTTATTAGAAGTAGATGGTAAAACATCTTGTAATACATGTAAGGTACGAGAACTAGGATGCCCTAGCCTAGCATGCCAATCTTCATTACAAGAAAAAGCAACATTAGAAACTAAAGAAGTGTCTGCAGCAACTTGGAACAAATACAATCCTTGAACGCAATCACCCCTCCCAATAACATGGCAAAGATCCTGAACCAAACAATGTGTTTTGTAAAACAAGACTGTGAGATCAGAATCTTTCAATAACCTGCTCACTGACAACAAATTAAATCGAAACTCGGGCACAAAAAGAACATCCTTAAGAACAATATGTTCTGAAATCTAAACATCACCAGAAAAAGCAACCTGAACACTAGTCTTGTTAGGAAGCAAAATAGTACCATTGGCAATAGGATTCAAGGTAAGAAACAAATTTTTGCAGTAACAAACATGCCTAGAAGCCCCTGAGTCTATGATCCATGATCGTGTAGAATCAAATGAACTCAAACTATTAATGTAAGAAAGAAGCTTGCCTTGCATAGCAAGATTAATGGAGGAGGAGGGAACTGAATTATCTGAATTAGAAGCTGACTGAAGTTGACTCTGAAGCATGGAGATAATCTGATGACATTGCTGAGAAGTCAGAGAATTAGATGTAGACATTGGCTGAGAACCACTCGAAGCATCCAAGATAGCATTAGTAGAATTCTTGGACCGTCCAACATAGCCAGGAGGATATCCATGCAATTTGTAACAACGTTCCTTAGTATGACCCAATAATCCACAATGAGTGCAATGAGGACGAGCCTTGCGAAAATTAGAAACAGCTTTAATCGCAAAGGTAGCATCAGCCACTAGATTGGGCAAAACAACGAGTCTTTGATTCTCTTCTTGAATCACCAAAGAAAACACTCGTGTTATACTAGGGAAAGGATCAATGAGCAAAATCTGGCCACGAACTGCAGCGAATGATTCATTCAAGCCCATTAGAAATTGCATAGTGAGATCTTTCTGTTGATCATCCACAATTTTCTGAATTCCACCACAATTGCATTGGAGACAAGTGCAAAAAGGTCGAACAGAAACTAGCTCATCCCAGATAATCTTGAGCTGTGTATAGTAAGTAGTAACTGACATGGAACCCTGAACAAGATCACTCAACTTCTTCTTGAGCTGAAAAATACGAGGGCCATTGTTTTGGGCAAAACGATCCTCCAAATCTTTCCAAATGGCTGCTGCAGTAGAATGATAAAGAAGACTAGCAGCAATGTCTTTGGAAACTGAATTTAGGATCCAAGAATTTACCATATTATTGGCTCTTGTCCAAGAACTGAACAAAGTAGAAGTAGAAGCTGGAGCAGACAGAGAACCATCGACAAAACCAAGCTTGTTCTTGGCAGAGAGAGCCATGATCATTGAACGTTTCCAGCTGTTGTAGTTGTCACTAACAAGGGGTTGAGTAACCAAAACAGTACCTGAACTATCAGATTGATGTAGATAGTAGGGATTGGTGCCATCTTTGAACTGATCACTGGAACTAGGCATGTTGAAAAGAAAGAAGAAGAAAGAAACGAGGCAAAGAAAATGCAGAGAAGCTTAGAAAACCAAAACTTCTGATACCATATGGAAGCTGATAACAGCTTTACAAAGTAAAAGAGGAAATAGAAATCTTTATTAATCTGGAAAAGACGATTACAAAGATGAAGGTAAATGACTATATATACATACAAGTTTAGGATAAGGTTATGAAGGTTTGCATAACCCTAACCACGTAACTAACTTCTAACCAACTAACCATACTAACCAATTTACACTTATTCAAGAAGAACTATGTACAACAAAAGAGTTGTTCTCTTCGACGCCGGGAAAGTTCAAGATCGATAGAGAGCACAATATGAACAGTCAGTTCCATCGTTGTTTCGCTTCCACCAGCACCATGTTTCTATGGGTGCTTTTCTTGATCGCATTGACTGCATGGTATTTGAGTTTTCAGAGTTTCGATGATTCCGGTAGCCGGTATTTCAGTGCTTCTTGAGGCGGTATCCAATGGGAAAACAAGTCAAGAACTCCGCCCAAAACCATCGTTCTGGTGACCGAAGCGGCTGGTTTCGTGCGTACACAGGTTTCGCTCGCCCTCATATAACATAGAGACGGGATCATCGGGCTTGACAACTTCAATAACTATTACGACCCTTCGTTGAAGAGGGCTAGGAAATCTCTGCTTAACAGCCATGGTGTTTTGGTCGTTGAAGGTAATTTGAACGACAACAAGCTTTTAGCTAAGCTCTTCGATGACGTGGCTTTCACTCACGTTATACATTTGACGGCTCAGACTGGTGTCTGGTACACCATGGAAAACCCAAACTCTTACGTTCACAGCAACATCTAACAGTGACAAAGCCACAACCGATTTGCAAATCGGGTTGAAGAAATTGTTAGATGGTATTAATCTTAGGGTTAACCACCCGGAAACAGAGACGTTTCGTTCACCCACGCTAATATTTGTTTTATTTGCCGCTTTTTCACGTGGAATACATTATTTATTTTTCAGTTGCTAGATCAGATTGCTGTCAACGTTTAACGGCACTAAACGGCTGAATGACTAAAAGTTTATACTCCGAAAACGTAAATGATCTTGTTAGATAGTATGGTTGTTGAATCGGTTTTCCATGGTGCTGGGTTGTTTCAATATTGTTAGTCTGGTATGGATGTTAATGGGTTGTTAGACCCATGTGGTCCACTGATCTTAACAGCTCAGTTTTATAATAACTGAATTGGTTAGATTCATTTGGGCTATATAAATGGAAGGGTGGCCCGACCCTTGGCTATCTCAGTTTACTGGGTCATAGCCCACACTTCTTTGTTTTCATCACAACCGTTCATCTTTCTTTTCTTTTGTAAACAGTTCAATAGATCTTACTGATCGCTTTTCAAAATCGGTGACTAACTCTATACTGAATGGAAACATAAGTGACCATCCCATTAGTTAACTCTTTTATGTTTTGTGGTAAATGTAATAGCAGGGCCTATAAATAGAGATGATGATACCTTGGTTTAAGCATCTCAAGTTGAAATTGTTCGAAATAGTTTGAGTTTGATGAGAAAGAAATCAGATATGGGTTTGGTTTCCATAAGCATTTCAAGGGTTTCCTTCTCCTTGTTCTTGTAGCTGCTGTTGTCAATGTTGTTCTCATTTCTTCTCAGGTGGCAGCTCGAGACCTTGCTCAAACTACCACCCAAATCAACAATGGTCAGCTACTACTACTACTAACATGCTTGCCTTCTTAATTATTTATTTCTTTATCTAAGCCTTTCAATCGTAGTACATGAATGTCGTATATGATATTGCAGCTGAGGTCACCACTGATACAACTGAGGCTGAGCTTGGAGATGCCAAGAATTCCTACGGCAGCGAATACGGTGGATATGGCGGCGGAAATGGTGGACACGGAAACAGTGGACACGGTGGATACTAAGGCGGTAATGATGGACACAGAGGCGGACAAGGAGGACACGGCAACAACAAAAATGGTGGACATGGCAACAGTGGATACGGCGGTGGAAAAGGAGGACACAGCAACAGCGGAAATGGTGGGGAAGGGCAACGGTGGATAGTATGGTTGATGTGAGCACGTTTATGCCACCCAACGTTGCAACTTCAAACTTTCAGGGAAGTTTGCTTTTTCATTTGTTACATACTGATGTGTAACATTTCTTATACTTATATTATTTATATCAGTGTGTTTTCTATGTATATATTATGTTAAGTGTGTTTTAGATAAGTTTGTCAGCTTATAATATTGTATGTTAAGCTATGTTAGCTTGTTGTGTGTTAACACAATAAGGGTGCATTGTTTTGTAGCTTGCTTGAATGTTTTCAATAAGTTTACAATGCTCTGAGTGTGTTTCTTTTGTTTTCATATAGTTATAATAAAAGGGCAGCAGCTCAAAGGCTTAAACTTAGCTCGGATGAAGCTCACGGGAGTGTACGTAGCTCATCTTCAGCTCAAAGGAGTATAGGCAGCTCAACTCAGCTCACTTCACTCCCAGCTAGCTGAATTCAGCTCGTTTCAGCTCCAGTCAGCTCAACTTTAGCTCCACTAGCTCAACTCCAGCTAACAAGTCCAGAAGCAGCTCAAAGGTGTCCTACATGTGGGAGAGTGTCCTACAAGCATGTGAGCAGCATGTGGGGCGTCCTACATCTCTTCAAGCATGTGCACGGCATGTGTGGACAGAATGTGCATGTGTGTGCAAGCATGTGGCAGATTTGAAGCAATTTGGGCGCCATTTTGGAGAGAAGTTATCAGCCACCTTTTTTTTGAAATTTGAACACATTTAACATGTGTTAATTTCGTTCAAACTCAGCCACAAATTATCATCACATGTGCTGCAATATGGGGGAGGTTATTGGCAGATTTCTTTTGCATTTTTAAACACATTTAACATGTGTTTATTTTCAATTCAAACTCAGCCACTAATTTGGGCGCCCTCTCCCTTGTTTTCCCCTATATATATTTGTTAAATTTGTATGAACAAGGTTAGACTGTTTATGAAACAAAATTATTGTGAGTTTTTCTCTCAATTTCAGTTCTTCATTGAACTTCTTTGGCATTTTCAGACTTTGTTTGATTGTGTCATCCTCCTTGATACTTCGGGTTCCTAGATCGCTATCTAGAGGGTCCAAGTCCGTTGGCGAAGAACGTATTCGATTCGGGTCCGCTCAGTATATTGTTCGGGTTCTTTCGAGTTCAACGTCTTGTTAATTTCCAGCAACTTCAACACCATTTTCTGCCATTTTAGTCGTTCATTTGCTGCTATGAAAGCCCTTTGAAGCATTCATCAACATTTGAATTCCGAAACTGCCAGAAAATTCCTTTCTCTCATTTCTTTCTTTATTTTCGTTTTTTTTTTTGTTCTTGTTGTTTTAACATCATTCTAACATCCATAACATTGTGTTATTGCAGAAACATGCTTGCTACAATCCTAGATCCGTTACAAACAAAGGACCGTTGTTTCTGAAGCAACGTACCCCTTTATCAATGGTGGTAATGGTGGACACAGGGGAGGACAAGGTAACAGCGGACACGATGGATACTACAGTTGAAATGGTGGACATGGCGGCGGACAAGGAGGACACAGCAACAGTGGACACGGTGGATACTATGGTGGACAAGGAGGTTACGGATCGAGGTGGAGAGCAGAAGAAGAGTTGTGATTAGCAATGAAGATTGAGTGAAGGTGATCCCCTCATACTCAGTCACTGTTGTGTTGGATTAAAATCCGCAATTGTGGGCACATATGTAAAAATGTATGTTGCTATTATAAAGTATGACACAAAATAAAGTGACCAATTAAGTTAAGCGTGTCATAGGTATTAAAATGTCATGGAAATAAAAGTGTAGATACCATAAGATATATTTATAATTCAATGAGGGGCAGAGTTATAAATATTTAATAGTTGATTTAATAATCAACTATATAAAGAGGTAGTGGTCCCCAAGAAATAGGTTAACTTGTTTTTCTCTCCTTCCCCGTCAGAGAGTTTTACTTCAAGAGATAACCTATCTTCTTGGAAGATTAATACCAAAGTTTTGGGATTTCAACATCAAGATTCAAGATTTTCAATCTATCAATCAGGTACGCTTCCGCACTCGGTATATTCAGTTTATTGTTCTTGATGATTTGACATGATAGATCCTGAGATTTAGATTTCATATTAATTTATGATTTTGTTCTAACAAGTGGCATCAGAGCCTCATCATGTTGAATCATTAAGAACCAATCGATTTATTTATTTCGATTGATTCATCCTGAAATCTTTTTAAAGATTTCAATTTTAATATGGTATTCAAAATTTTTTGATGACGACATTCTTAGTTACGATGTTTAATTTGCTGTTATGGCCTCTTATTCGCTACTAATTTTGGGTGAAGATTTAGTGCACATGGTGGAATTGTCTACTGCCATTTTTTCCCTATCGAATCACGTCATGCCGTCTATCCTGAGAAACTAGTTTCGATAGAGTAGGGTTCTTACGATTTTTTTTAAGGATTCAAATCGTCCACTGTTGGTTTATGTTATAATAAATGGAGTTAAAAAAATTAGGGTTTTGTTTCCTTAAAAGTTTAGCATTATTATTATTATTAAAAATTTCTTTTTCCCCTGACAATTCGATATCTTAAATTCAGAATTATTACTTACTAGTAATAATGGCATGTAGGAGCAGGGGAAGTAAAGCAATTAGAATAGTGCTTTGACGGATTCTTTATAATGAATATGCTTAGATTAGAGCCATATTCTAATAATGAATTTCTTTTTTTACATTGGAAATATTTTGTGGACGTTTGTTTTATATATTGATTATTATGTGTTTGGAATAATGAATCGATTTTGAATCTTGAATTTATACTCAAGATATTATGGAATTATGTTTATGTTTGGTTTTGAATCACTCTATTGTTTATCTTTGGCATTGGAAAGCATGACAAATAATCTAATAGAATTCATATTTGATTTGGCCTGTTCAAGAATTTCTATTTTGATCCTTAGATTATTATGGATATTTTAAGGTCTTATGTGATCATTATATGAATTACTCATGTGTATAATACTTCTGATTTTGACTTTTAGTTAAAGTTTGATTGTTTGGAATTCTACTTTAATTTCAGCAAATGCATGCTTAAGGATTTTTTTTAAAGAAACAGTCAAGGATTTAGATTTTTCGATTTCTGATAGCCCCATTCAGACAACCTTATTTTAGGTTCGGAAAACTCAAGTGTTATCAGAAATTTCAGTTTTGACTGTTACAAAAATTTAAATTTGATTATCGGTATATTTATTGTATATATTTTAAAATAATTTAATTGAAACATTAAGTCACCAAAGTGACCTCTATTGTGGAAATTATTTTATTTTAAAATATAGAAGGTTTTGTGCATGTAAGTCGGATTATGTTAGTATTAATCGGCCCAAAGGAAGGTTAATAATTAACATTATTACATGTGCAACTGTGGTAATAAACATGTGATAGTTATTCGGTTTTATATGTGAGCAATAAATCGACCCAAAGGAATATTTCTGTTTGACATGTTCTTATTATCAATGTTTGATTACTATATCAAGATATCACTTGCAAGTTAATGTTTTGTCCAACGATGAAATATTAATGGAGTGTTCGATATCTTAATATGAGGTTTACCTTTATTCAAATTTATTATTATTTTGGTTATCTTTTAATTTGATTGAAAGATAAAATTAAGACAAATATTTTGAAACAATTAAATTCATATTTTGGCTTCGGATGTCTAATATTTTAATGGATTAATTGAAACATAATGTCACCAAAGTGACCGCTTTTGTGTAGATTAGTTTATTTAAAATATTAAGATGATTATGAGTTTTTGTAATTCATGCGTTTATTAATTGGCCCAAAGGAAAGTTAATATTTGGCAGAATTACAACGACAACTGTGGCGATAAATGTGTGACAATTATAAGGTATTTTATGTGAGCAATACGTTAGTCCAAAGATTAGCCTATTGTTTGACATAGTTTATTGTCAATGTTTGATTGCTACAACAAGAGTACCGCTTACAATTAATATTACTGTCCAAAGACTTGATATTAATGTTGTGCTTGGTATCTTGAGGGGAACTAGTCATTATTTTTGAATTTATTTGTTTACTTATGAATATTTATGTGAGCTTGTTTCTATTTTATTTACTTATTTTTGTTCTATATTTAGGTAATTTATTTTTGTTGTCACAATATCTGTTAAATACATTCTACACTCGTGTTTAGTGAAACTAATTTTAAGGAATAGAAAAGACACTTGCATATAGTATTTTGATGTATGAACATAGACTTTGCACTAAGGAATGAACAACTTGCACCTCTCACTGCGGTAAGCACCCATAAAAAGTGTTTTGAGAGGTGAGATCGTTCGAATCGCATGAGTCTAATGATCATAAAACACAACATTCTAGATGTCCTCAGGAGCACAAATTTAAAGAGATTATTCATACTAAGGGTTTCCTTGACAAAATTAAGAAATTTTTATCCAAAACATTAAGGTTAAGATGACATCACTTATGCTTTCTTTGATGTTTATGAAGTATAAGGGTCAAGGAAATGTGAGGGAGTAGATTATGAAAATTCTTAATATTGCTTCAAAATCTAAGGCACTTAAGATCAAACTCTCTAATAATTGTTTGTTCCTATGATTTTGGTACTGCTTCCTATACAATTTAACCAATTCAGATTCAGTTACAACTGCTAAAAGGAGAAATAAACTCTAATTGGGCTCATTTCTCATTATGTTCAAGAGGAAGAAAAGTTGAAGCATTATAAGTGTAAAAGTACTCATTTGGTTAGTGCTCATTTAGTTAGTGTCTCTAAAATAAGGGCAATAAAAGAAAATATTAAAATAAAGTTGCTAAGGGTCATACTCAAAAGAAACAACAATAAATTACAAATGGTTGATTTCTTTTGTAACAAATTAGGACACATGTGAAGTAATTCAAGTTTAAAAGCGAGCAACTACTTCGGTTATTTTGAGTGATCTATATGCCGTAAATTTTATGATCCCACAATTAAGATTATTTTAAGGAGAGTTTATAATTTTTTTAGGATGTTGAGAAATAAGGTTAGATACATTACTATTGAGGAGGAATTGAATTATAATTTAATTCATACTATCACTTTTGATGATGTTTAAGTTTTCACACCTATCATTAATCAAGAAGTGAATTAAGTACCTCAGCAAAATAATGTTGAACAACTCTCATTCAAGATAATGTAATTGTTTCAGAAGAACAAACTCAACAACCTTAAAAAAAACAAGTGTCTTTAAAGAGGTCCACGAGAGGAAGATGAAATACTATTTCAGATTATTTTATTGTATTTCTTCAAGAAAATAAGGTAATAATGGAATGATAGAAAATGACTCAATCATTTATATCAGACCATAAAAGTTCTAACTCTCAAAAGTGGATTGATGTCATTCAAGAAGAGTATAATTTTATACAAGACAATAAAGTTTAAGAACTTGTCTCATTACCTTAAGGGGCAAACCAATTGGCTGTAAATGAATATTTAAAACCAAGAGGGATGCAAATGGTAATGTGAAGAAGTATAAAGTACATCTTGTATCTAAAGGATATACTCTAAAAGAAGGCATTGATTTTGCAGAGACTTTCTCTTAAGTTTTAATGAAAGACTCTTTCAAGATAATTGTTACACTTGTTGCTTGTTTTAGTCTTGAGCTACATAAGATGAATGTTAAGTTTGTGTTTTTCAATGGCGACATTGAAGAAATAAATTATATGGTACAATCATAGATTTGTGTCTAATGATACAAAATCAATGATATGTAAATTAAAGAAATTCATCTATGAGCTTAAGTAGAACTCTCATTAATGAAATTATAAATTTCATGTTGATTATCTCATTCGATTTTGAGATAAATTTGGTTAACACTTGTATATACTACAAGTTCAGTGGGAGTAAGCCAAGTGACACTCATATTGCTAAAGAAGCGAAAGTATTATCTTACTCAATGCCCTAAAAGTAACCTTGAAATTTAGAAAATCCAAAAGATTCTCTATACATAAGCTATTGAGAATCTAATTTATGCTTAAGTATGTATGCATTTGGAAATTGTGTACATTGTTGGAATGTTAGACAGATATTTGAGGAATCATATTATGGACCATTGGATAGCAGCCAATGGGGTTATGAGATATCTTCAGAGAACAAAAAAATTACTTGCTCACATGTCGGAGTTCTGGTAAGTTAGAGATCATCAGGTTTACAGACTTCGATTCTATTTGAATATTGATGCAAAAGAATTCTGTCGCATGAACTGCTACTTATAGATTGAATAGAAAGACCACTTTAGTTATTTTGTGACAATAAATATGCATTCATTTATTCTATAAACAATAGGAACATTTCAAATTTAAAGCACATAAATATTAAGTTCCTAGTTGTTAAAGAAAATTCAGAGTGGTTGTGTGTCTATAGAGCATGTTGGTACAAACTCCATAATTGCGCGCATATTAAGAAAATGTCACCCTAGGTCTTTCATGAGCACACTACTCATGTGGGTGTAATGTTATTTAAGGATATTCGGTTTTAGTGGGAGTTTGTAATTTTGAAATAATGCTCATTCGGTTTAGACACAATTTCAGTTACTTCAGTTTAAAGTTATTTAAGATTATTTTCTGCAGAAATAAAGTTCTTTTGATTTATGCACACTCTGAATTCAATAAAGTTGATCTCACTAAGGTTTAGGAGGACCAGTTGGAAATAGACATGTATGGTTCACATTTCATGTAATTTTCCATGCTACACATCCATGATTGATCTATGTCATTTGACTATATTTGTATACGTGACCATTGATGGGTCCAGACATGATTGATATGTCGAAGACCGCTTTGATCCTATATGGATATAGTTGATGGACGAGATTGTTATAGAATACCTATTATATAATAGCAAATTTTTGAGCTCATAAGGTTGTACATTTATCAGGAAACATATGTTGCCCAAGTGGGAGATTGTTGGATTAAAATCCGCAATTGTGGGCACATATGTAAAAATGTATGTTGCTATTATAAAGTATGACACAAAATAAAGTGACCAATTAAGTTAAGCGTGTCATAGGTATTAAAATGTCATGGAAATAAAAGTGTAGATACCATAAGATATATTTATAATTCAATGAGGGGCAGAGTTATAAATATTTAATAGTTGATTTAATAATCAACTATATAAAGAGGTAGTGGTCCCCAAGAAATAGGTTAACTTGTTTTTCTCTCCTTCCCCGTCAGAGAGTTTTACTTCAAGAGATAACCTATCTTCTTGGAAGGTTAATACCAAAGTTTTGGGATTTCAACATCAAGATTCAAGATTTTCAATCTATCAATCAGGTACGCTTCCGCACTCGGTATATTCAGTTTATTGTTCTTGATGATTTGACATAATAGATCCTGAGATTTAGATTTCATATTAATTTATGATTTGGTTCTAACATGTTGATGTAGCCTTTGCAAAAGGCATGTATCTTAATAAATGGGCATAGAAAGTTCTAGAATTTGCTACCTCCTGGAATAAAATGCCACCTTAGTATGTAGAGGAAGGAAAAATTAAATAAAATAATGATTTTCTCCGTTCCTGATAAAGTGCTCCTATGTAACATAAGAGTTACACTCGACTCCCCACTTCAATACCTTAACCACTATATGATCATGAAGAAGGGCCCTTTGGACAAAATCTTTATCGAAAGCATCTTTAATTTATTCGAAAATGATAGACACAACAACGAACAAGGTGAATACCGCGACGAATACGAAGATCGAGGCAACGGACAAAGAGGAATATGTAAAAGAGAAAACTTTTATTCGATTGTTTTTGAGTTAAAAGGTGCAAAAGCTATGTGTTAAGTAGTGTATATGAGTTAGGTCATATTCCGGGACGGGCGCAGTACTTTAGGTTAGGGAAGGCAAACCTATAAATTTTTAGGGGCGACCTTATAAAAATTTAAAGAGGCGAAAATAGATATCTAATAGAAAATACATAAAAAATTTTAAAAATTTTCTAAGTCGTATAGGAATTTTAAATTTTTAGGGAGACGACCCCCGCCAGGCGCCAGCCCCCCTAAGTCCATCCTTGGTCATATTCATTTATATTTCTTAATAATTAATTTATGTCCATTTTAGGTTTACTATTTTTAAGAAAATATATATATATATATTGTTTTTAAGTTAATTTTGAATAATTTATTATATTTTTTATCAAGTATATTTATCAGTTGGTCAAGCTGCTCATTTTTATTCTCTTATATTACCTTAGGTCATAAGTTCTAGACCAACTAAGAGCATTCTCTTTCTTTCTACTAGAGTCCCTTTTTATTTTCCCTCTAAATAAGATTAAGATTAGATTTCTGATTTGTTAAAGAAATCTAAACATAGTCTATTTAACATATTTTTAATGTTTATCTCATACTATTACATATTACTAAATATTTAGTTTTATGTGATATAAATATATTATATAAGTATAAAATGGGGAAATGGGATGGATTGGACTCAAATTCTAAACATTGAAACCACGTTTGACTTGTGTTTTAAAGAGTTCTAATTGTTTTCATAAGTATTTTTATTCAAATTCTCTCGTACACTTTAAATTTTAATAACATGAGTTTAGACAAAATAAAATGAACATTTAGACTGTGGGTTCTAACCTGTAGATAAATTTATCTCAAATGGTGGGTTATATACATAAAATGGAACTATTTAATCATTCATAAATTCAAATGTCACTTTTTTTTAATAAATTGGATTGAACCACCATTCATTTTGGGATAACTTTGCTTTTACTCTTTTTTTCCTGGGTAAAGAAATAGAGAACAACTTTTCTTCAAATCTGGAACTGTACACAAAAGGGTAGGAGCCTGCCGATGCTGAATAAAATAAACAATTAGATATGGTTTCGAATTTTTAATGTTGAGAATGAAGAAAACTGGATCGGCGTATCGTCTCTATATTGACCTCTGCATAATTTGGTTCATACTAGTCGAACAATGAGTCGAATATTAATTATTAATAAAAATAAATAAACAAATAAGCGTTGGGCTTTCTTGTTTATGCTTAAGCAGTGGGAGCCTGACCGGCTCAAATGTCATTACGTTGGTGGAAGCCATTGCTAAAATCTCAAAGCATTACAATTGTCCACTTATGATAATAGACTGCAAGGCCTGCATTTAAAAAAAAAACAAAAGTTTGATAATTTCCAACAAAAAAATAAGATTGATAATATCTCCATATTTTTTGCTTTTATGTTTAATGTTCTTATTACAACACTTTCTTTTGAATAGATTTCAACATTTTTTTAATGTTAATTTGGTTTTTATTAATTGGGCTAATTTCACATTTTTTGTAAAAAAAAATATGATAAAGACATTTTTGCAGGAAATATGATATTTTGTGCCGTCTGAATTAGGATTGAGTGTTAGATCGAACTGAGTCAAGTTAAAAACTTGAGCTATTCGAGTTGATGCATCATATTTTACAACTCAAGTTTTATTTGATTTTTTTTACTCAACTAGAGTAGGGATGGCAATGGACCGTACTTTATAAAGTTGAAGTTCAATTCAATTAATAATCGAACCTAAAAAAATTCAAGTCTGAATCTAAGTCCAATTACATAAATCCAAGTCTCTTCCAATAAAATATCTAAAATCCAAAAGTCCAAATCCAATTATATTTTTCTTTTTTAAAGTAGTAACCCAAACAAATATATTTAAACTAATAGCACTAAAAAATCTCAACAACAAATAAATTATCCTTGCATAAACTACTATTGTCTTATTAGTCTACTAACATAACTACTTTCCAAATCACAATTATAAAATATCTAATAAATATTACAATCCAAGAAGAAACAAGTTAAAAATATAATCAAAATGTGGTTAGTAACTCAATTTTTTTAAGTTTATCTCAATTTTCACAATGCACGACTTATTGAAGTTAATACTTAAGCTCGAGCATACTTCAAAGCTTCTCAGAATTCTCTTCACATTTAGTATATTTTCTTCATCTTGATTCATAAGTCCTAATTAGCGGACTGGTCTGAGGTTTAGCGAAGACAGGGTCAACCAGAGTAAAAACTTTTAAAGCCTGGTGGTAACTTGTTGTATACTTTTGATTAATCTGTTTTGGTAGCAAGATGGCGAAAGTGTGTAATTTATTACCAGGTTCTGTTTTTATTTTTGTTTTGGGAGAGCATTAGTTTGTATTCCAGCTTATATGTACCTTATTTATCTACTAAAGATTAAGGAAGTTTGAATGAGGCACATAATGTCGGGTATGCTTATATGATATTAATAAAATCATGTTTGTCAAGCAAAAAAATATAATCTCAATTCAACTTAATTAGGATTTCAATATATATCTATATTAATATACATAATCCCAATTCAACTTAATTAGGATTTCAATATATATCTATATATTTTTTTAAATTTAAGAGTGTAGAACTAATGTTTTGATATAATAATTGAAAAATACTTTGGACTGATTTAAAAAGAATTCAAAACAATTTCTAAAGTCTAAATAACTTGAAATTATGTTTAGGGATGTTTTCAAAAGGGTTTTACATGTTTTCATAAGCCAAACTACACAAAACCGTCTAGGTGTTTCGAAACACCCTTAGGTGTTTCGATACGGGGGATTCCAGTAGCAAAAACGTTTCGATACGAGTATCGAAACGGGCTTTCCCTGGATGAGATTTTTTAGTAGCGTTTCGAAACGGGCTATGCCGTTTCGATACGCCTACGTGGCCTCGACCACAACGGTCATAAACCCCAACGGTTATTTTCCAACTAACATTTAAATGCAGGTCGTTTCGATACGGGACTAGGCGTTTCGATATGTGTTCCGAAACGGCCAAGGGGCGTTCCGATACGGGTGCCTCATTAGACTGCAACGGCTCTTTCTACTTAAAGGGTGTTTCAAAACGGGCACGACTGTTTCGAAACGGTGAGCTGCAGAAGTGCATTTATGGTGGGAAATAAAGTCCTCAACGGCTCCAATTCAATCCCAACGGCTAGTAACGGCTATAAACTCATCAAGGAGTATAAAAGTGACCTCCAAGCATCAAGATATGGTTAATGCTCATATTGTCAATCAACAAATGATCAATTATTGTCTTAGCACTTAAATTGTCAATTCTTGTATAGACAAACACTAGTGAGCCAAAATTGTCAAATTTGCTCAAGTGTTTTAGGTTTTGGGTGAGTGCTTTAATTGTGCAAACAAACACCTATTAGAGGGATTTGTGTTTGTTTTATTTATCTCTTTGTAAAAGAGGGTTTGATCAAGGCTTTGGGTAGAAAGCTTGATCGGTGTATAAGGGTTTCCTCCTAAGCCTAGAAAAGGAGACGAATCAATAGTGGATTAATTGGAAATCCTTAGTGGGAAGCTAAGGTAGTGGATGTAGACCTTGATTAGAAGGTTGAACCACTCTAAAATCATCGTGTCAATTATCTTTTTAGCTTCCACCCCACCTCCACCCAAAAATTCACCTCTACACCACTTGGTGAGCCATATCGGTTGAACGAATCGAGCACCCTCACAACTCAACAATTGGTATTAGAGCTTGGCTCAATCGAAGAGGATTAACATCCTATTGAGAAGATCTAGCAAGCTCGATCACCATTTCATCAACCGGCTCAAATGGCGCAATCCATCGACAAACCGACTTTCTTCGACGGAACCCACTATGCCCATTGGAAGACAAAGATGAAGTTCTTCATCAAATCTAGAGATTACAAGCTATGGGAAATAGTTGAAGATGGTCCGTTCGTGCCTCAACAAAGCAAAGCGGAGTGGAGTGCCGACGATTGCAAGAAGATGGAGCTTAATTGCAAAGCCTTGCACATCTTATTTTGTGCTTTTGGCCCAACCATCTATGAGAATATGTCTTCTTGTGAGAGTGCCAAGGAGGTATGGGACAAGCTTGAAGTCACATACGAGGGGACCGATGAAGTCAAAGAGACCAAGATTGGGCTCCTAACCTTAGAGTATGAGAACTTCAAAATGGATCCGAAAGAGAACATCGAGAAGATGTTTGATAGGTTCTCCACTATCACCAATGGTCTCAAAGGGTGTTTCGAAACGAGCACGACTGTTTCGAAACGATGAGTTGCAGAAGTACATTTATGGTGGGAAATAAAGTCCTCAACGGCTCCAATTCAATCCCAACGGGTAGTAACGGCTATAAACTCATCAAGGAGTATAAAAGGGACCTCCAAGCATCAAGATATGGTTAATGCTCATATTGTCAATCAACAATTGATCAATTATTGTCTTAGCACTTAAATTGTCAATTCTTGTATAGACAAACACTAGTGAGCCAAAATTGTCAAACTTGCTCAAGTGTTTTAAGTTTTGGGTGAGTGCTTTAATTGTGCAAACAAACACCTATTAGAGGGATTTGTGTTTGCTTTATTGATCTCTTTGTAAAAGAGGATTTGATCAAGGCTTTGGGTAGAAAGCTTGATCGGTGTATAAGGGTTTCCTCCTAAGCCTAGAAAAGGGGACGAATCAATAGTGGATTGATTGGAAATCCTTAGTGGGAAGCTAAGGTAGTGGATGTAGACCTTGGTTAGAAGGTTGAACCACTCTAAAATCATTGTGTCAATTATCTTTTTAGCTTCCACTCCACCTCCACCCAAAAATCTACCTCTCCACCACTTGGTGAGCCATATCGGTTGAACGAATCGAGCACCCTCACAACTCAACAAAGAGTTTTAAATATTTTTATTCGGATTCATATATGGATCGGGCTCGGATCATATATGGATTCAGATCGGATTCGGATCGGATCATGGCAATGTTCATATCCAATCCACCTCCTATTAGGACTTGGACATTTTTTTGAATTCGGATTCAAACTTTTTTCGATCAGATTTAGATCAAATTTTTTCTATGGATTGAATCGGATTTGGATTGGATTCGGATTATATAACCATCCCTAAAGTCGAGTTTATGAAATTCGAGTCGAGTTTGAGATTTCGAGTTCCTATACAAATTTAATTGTAATTATTTATCATGCTATAGTAGGGTTTGAATTCAATTTAAACGACTTTCTTTAATCATATAAGGTTTGAAACTTTGAATTGGGGTTATTTAAGGATTGAAATTTGAGATGATAATTGTGTGATTAAGGATTATTAAATCTGTAGAAAATTGTGGTTTTAAATTTTCTTTTCCATTGTTGGAGGAAGGAGTATGAGAAATTTTAGGTTTGAACTAAATATTTAAGATAATGATAAAATTTGTATCAATTTGATAGAATGTATCAATTTGGGGCTAAATTCGTTATTATACCATTTTACGTCTCTATTTTTATTAATTCTTAACTGCTGGATACCAAAACAAAACAAAAAAATAATATTAGACATTATTTTATCAAAAATAAATAAAGTACTAAAATAGAAACACGATAATAAGTTGAGTACTAAATATATAATTTACCATTATATTTATGTGCTTTGGGGTTGCCCTGCCCTGTCCCTATAAAAACGCGTCCACGTTCTTTTTGCATGCCAATATTGCCCCTTGACAATTTTGCTCATAGAAATAGGGAAGTGTATGGTTCCGTTTTAAAACTT
Organism: Hibiscus tridactylites; assembly: GCA_958450335.1. NCBI lineage: Eukaryota > Viridiplantae > Streptophyta > Magnoliopsida > Malvales > Malvaceae > Hibiscus > Hibiscus tridactylites. The sequence continues at coordinate 3,749,915 of OY288272.1, read as the reverse complement.
CTTAAAAGTTCAGGTTTTATTTTTATTTTTATATTTATAATAACGAACATATGTTTTATATTAATATTTATATAATTACTTTTTAAATATTTTAAACACGATTTCATAGTGGTAACGGACTAACGGTTCGTTTTTTGCAATTAAATTAAAAAGTTAATGGATTTATTTTGAATGCTAAAGTCTAAACCTACCCACCGCGTGCACATCATGTCTTACCAAATTCAAAGCCATTAGCCATAGTTACTTTTATAGAAATAAAAAAAAAACTAATAAATGTTTGTTTTATATAATATAGTTTCTTTTAATAGTAAAATTAAATAATTTTTAATATATGCTCATATATATTCTTAACATTTGATCATGCACATATATTTTATGAACAAAATGATTTAAACTCGTGTCTCCTAAGATAAACATCATCTACTTTTTTACTGAAACACTTGTTGTGTTCACAATTATTCATTATTTATGAAATATGATGTGGGTGATTTTTTTTTTATGAATTGATAAGATAAAGAAATATAGTAATTGAATAATTTTCATTGACTAAGATTAATGATAGCACAGTGCGACGAGTTCGTAAAATATTTATTTTATTTTTCTTTTGTTATTAATAGAATATTAATTTGGATCATATTTAAGCAATTATTATCTATTGAAAAAATATTCATTTTATCTCGGATGAGATTCTAGTCCTTTTACTTGTAATCGCTAGTACCTTGTTTGCATAGGGGTCTTTGATTGTTTTCTCTTCTGTTATATAACAAAAATCATCGGCTTAAAACAACCACTGGTTAAATGAAACATTAAATACTTTAAACAAAATTAAAATTTTAAGTATAAATACTATAAATTAAATTGAAAAATTATCTATAATAAATTTTTGTAATATTTCATTTAAATTAAATTGATTGTTTTAAAAACTATCAGTTTAGTAACTTTTACTGTTTAGAAAGAGAACACAAATTAATACCACCTTACCGTTATCTCTCTCTCTCTCTCTTTTTTGGCCAACACCTTACCGTTATCTAACTTTTTTCTTCTCCGACTTATTCATTTCCTTCGATAATTATAAGAAAAAAAATATTCAGTCCCTTTTTTAGAAGATTTTGCTGAACCAAAAAAAAAAATCGTTTTCTGGGTTTTACTTTCGTTGTTTATTTACTAAGTATTTGTTTTGAAGTTTTCAAATTTCAGAGCTTTAAAAAATAATTTCATTTTTCTTTATTGAAAAGGATCTCCCAGTCATATGATCCAAATGTTAGAGTTTTTGCTTCTGTCTTGCTTGTAAACTCATCCTCTTTATTCACTTTAAATAAAACCCACTTTCAAGACTCAGCCTTTCTTCAAATTCCCAAAGCTGCAAGCTTCAAAAGATTGACCCTTTCATGGCTCAAAGCTTGTAGCTTTCTCTGTTTTTTTTTTTTGACAAAACCCTGATTACCCTTTCCTTCTTTTTCTCTTGATCTGTCAAAAAAAAGAGAAAAATGTTGGGTGCCCGAAGCAAAACCGACCTTGCTCTGGAATTGCAAGCACAATTTCCGATCTTAAGGCCAAGCATCCATACAAGAAGGGCAAATCTTACAGTGAAATTCCAAGACCTTTATGGGTTCACAGTTGAAGGCAATGTGGACGATGTTAATGTGTTGAATGAGGTAAGAGAGAAAGTAAGGCAACAGGCGCGAGTTTGGTGGGCACTTGAAGCAAGCAAAGGAGCCAATTGGTATTTGCAGCCCCAAGTCTCTTCGATATCTGAAGTGATTGTGTTGAAATCTTCACTCAAATTGTCAGCTCTGGCTAATTCCATTACATTGAAGAAGCTTATTAGGAAAGGTATTCCCCCTGTACCTAGGCCTAAGGTTTGGTTTTCTCTTTCCGGTGCTGCTAAGAAGAAGTCCACCGTGCCTGAAAGTTATTATAATGATCTGACAAAGGCTGTAGATGGTAAGGTCACGCCTGCTACAAGGCAGATAGATCATGTAAGTTCTTACATCGAGGGTTGATTTGCATTTGCTTGATTGAATTTTTGTTCTTTTTCTGGAGATTTGATTAAGTTTGGATAATGAATTTGGAATTGAAACTACATATCTGACGATTGACCAAAATACAAGGATGTTTTCTTAAGTTAATATTGGGGTTTTGGAATGTAATTCACTTAAGATTCTTTTCCATTTCATAATTTAAAAGAAGTTTGTGTTTGAGAGATAATCACATTAGAAGGATATGATATGATCTGCTTGGAGAAGGGTTTGTTTCTAATGAAATCTGAAGAGGTTAGAATCAGAAACATGTGCCATTGACAATGCTGAATCCGGAGTTATATCGATGAGAGCAAAGGTTATATTCAGTTTGATATCTAACTGGAAGCACCTTAACTTTTGCTTGTATAAGCTAATATACCAATAACGGTATATTTGTATGCCTGGCTAAGATCTAAGATTTTCCGGATTCACTTGATTATCTCTTTAGTGGTGAAGAATACAACCGTATCTTTGAAAAGTAATTGTGAAAATTACAATGAATGTGATGGTTTGAGATGAAATTATTGATTGATATAACCTAGAATTGTGACTTTTGAGAAATTTTGTTTGAGCCTTTTTGTCATATACTCACAGGACCTTCCACGAACCTTCCCTGGTCATCCATGGTTGGACACTCCAGAGGGCCATTCAGCTCTCAGACGTGTGCTTGTGGGGTATTCTTTTCGTGATTCTGATGTAGGCTACTGTCAGGTGAGTTTATCAACAATAGAAAGTATGTGCTACAAATCCATCCTGCATATCTTTATCATTAGTGTAAAGAATACACCCTTGTCTGGTTTGCCCTTTCTCCCTTGAAGGGTTCTTTCCCTTCTGGTGGGTGGGCTGGGGTTGAATCATGCATGTCTTATGCCGAATGGTTTATTTTTTTCAGTATACTATAAAAGTTAACATGAAAGTACTCTCTTATGGTTTCAACAATTTGAAGATGATCATTTTATCCATTTCTGTTATATGATTGTGGCAACAATACTAGATCTATGTCATATTTCTTGCTTACCTCTTTACCGAGTCACTGAAATTTATATATGCTTTTGGTGTAGGGCTTAAATTATGTTGCTGCACTGCTATTGCTTGTTATGAAAACGGAGGAAGATGCATTTTGGATGCTTGCCGTCCTCCTCGAGAATGTTTTAGTCAATGACTGCTATACAAATAACTTATCTGGATGCCATGTTGAGCAAAGGGTTTTTAAAGATTTGCTTGCCAAGAAGTGCCCGAGGTAGTTGAGGATTAAACTATTTTATTTTTATTTATTTTTTTATCCTTTTCTTTATGTAAAGTAATATGTTTTAGCTATACATTGAAGTCGAAGTTAATCTTATTAAAAAAACGTATCACAAAAATGCAGGATTGCTGCTCATTTGGAAGCATTGGAGTTTGATGTCTCCCTTGTCGCTACTGAGTGGTTCCTTTGCCTCTTTTCTAAAAGCTTGCCTTCAGAGGTTTGAACGATATTTCATTACCTTTTATGTCCTGCTGGCATCTCACATCAAATGTCAAGTCTATTCGAGATTGCTTTCGAACTATAGTATTTTTATTCTCTTTATTGGGCTATTTGTCCAGACAACTCTGCGGGTGTGGGACGTCCTTTTCTACGAGGGGGCAAAGGTTCTATTTCATGTAGCTTTGGCTATATTTAAGGTACCAATGTCATTGCCTTTTCACTCTTCTCATTCCAATTAATTCGGAACTTTCTTTGACGTGTTTTCCTAAAGATCACTAAAGGTTTTGATCTGCTTTTGCAGATGAAGGAAGACGAGTTGCTTCTAACGCATCAGGTTGGCGACATTATCAATATATTACAAAGAACTACCCATCACCTTTTTGATCCTGATGAGTTATTGACGGTAAGACAATCCGTCATTTGTTTTTCCAATTTTCTTCTCATCTTATAACTTTTCATGCCTCTTCCTCGTTATCCATGGGAAACCAGACTTAGTTGAAGTTCCGACATAGACTGGAAAGGAGATAATCTCTCTTTGTTTTACTTTGGCATTTCAATGAATTGAGAGTTATGGACCTTGTTATGCCTACAGGTTGCGTTTGATAAGATCGGTTTTATGACGACAAACACTATATCAAAACAAAGGAAAAAGCAAGAACCAGAAGTGATGAAGGAGCTTGATCAGAGGTTAAGAAGACTAAACTCACTCAGAACTGATGACAAATAACAGTTTCTTGAATGAGAAGAAACTAGTTGTAAGTGGAAGGGATATGAAATCAATACTCTTGTGTTCTCAGTGCCAAGGACCAGGTATAATGTAAATTTTGTAACCCATACCCAGATTCTAAACAGTTAAAAGTTACTTTGCTAATGAATTCAGTGTTGAGTTTAAGATTTGCTTAAAAAAGTGTTGAGTTTAAGATTATATTTGAAAGGTTTAAGAAGACTATTACAAAGAATTGAAAGAATGTTAATGTTATATGATGCATTATTCATGCATAATCAATGCAATCCAAAGAATATTAAATTTATATAAGTCCCGTTTCTTCGCCTGTGGTCTACAAAAAGCAATGAACCGGAACTAGAACCGGTTCTTTTGAGCAAAAGAATAAGGGAAAAGAATTAGAAAGCTCCCTATAGTTATTTTCCATTACCATCCTATTCTTCAACCTCTGGAGATTCTGAAACCGAATCGTCAACAGCCAAATCGGACATTTCACCAGAGGGTGCTGTCTCCTCGCCTTCCTTTGGCGGCTCGGATGGCTCGAATACCTCATCCAAAATATCGCCATTTCCTGCTGCTACCTGCTGTTGTAGACTCCAGTACATGATGCTTGCTGTCAAAGTAAGCATCATTTTCTGGTTCACCTGTAAATGACAAACATTAAGGTTGAAGTCGCATTAAACATACACATGATACGACATATTGTCAATAATTTAAAATCAGAGAAGATATAGTGAGATTATGGATATCGAAAATCGGAAATATATACCTGAATGACATCCTCAGGTAACAAGAAAATGGAGCATCCAAGCTTCCGCGCAACACTGATAATATAAGTTGCATTCATCTTCTTATCTTCCTCTGCAAAGTCAATGACAATATATCAATAAATCTCTTCTACTGGTTTTGTTTATACTGTCGTCTATTTATACTCGTAAGGGCGAAACATGAACATAGTTTCCGGCGTAAACTTCCTCAACTTCCCCCAACAAAAAGCACAGCCATGGCAGGTTATTAGTATTGCAGAGGTGACATAACAAAAAGGACACATTAATATAATAATCAAATACCACCATACCAGTTTCTCCCTTGGTAACAAGACCCCAGTTAACGACCCTAGGTTCCACTGCACTAAGAAGCTCGAGGAAGAATCTACCAGTCGAAAGGCTTTTATCCTAAGAGCAATAGTCCAATACAAAACCAGTGAGTCAGTCTCCGCGTTACAATCGAAATATTAAGACATGGTTTTCGCTTTGTTGCTTATGTACCTTGAAGCTCTCCATTTGAGTTTTTCTACCTGCCTTCTTTACTTTTCTGTTAGCCCAGTTCAGAATGTCTGCATCCGTAATTTCTTTAACATGGGAGTGAGCTCTCAAGTTTTTAAGGAGTTGTAGCATATTAAACCTCATCAGTTGCCACAAAATTGCTGAAAGTGAATGTAGGCAAAACAAGAAAATGAGAAGAAAATAACACCTTCGGCTTTACCAAAGAAACAGAAGAATGGAAGCTGGAAAATATTACCTATTATAAGTTTCTTGTTTCCAGCCACAATATCATTGCCAGCTATATTGATAAGTGATAAGTTCATCTCCTTGCAAATCTGCACTATTTGATTGCAATTCTCAACCTGTTTAAACGGCATCTTTATAGGAGGCTTATTCGCATGCTTCCAGTTAACTGATCCAGGGGAAACTTTCTCCAAAACCTCCAACAGAACCCATCTGCAGCCACAAAAGGATGAACACCAAAGAAGATTCAATGGCCACTTGATACTGCTGGGAGAGCACAAATTTTAGAAGAGAAAAGAGCTCGTTACCCGTTTGCAACATCTTCGAAAAGATTGTTGACAGGCGAATCAATACCGAGACTGTTAATCCAAAAGCGAAAGCATCTCGCTTCACGTGATGTTTCTGCATCGTCGGTCATCATCTCAGCAAAGGTCGACTTTTTGCTTTCAGTTGATAAGCCATTCCTGCAGGAGAAATCATATGCTAGTTAAAAGCTCCCTACAATCAGATAATATAAATGAACAAAGAAAACATTATTGATTATTTCACCTGTGCTGGAATATTTGTGCAACAAATGCAAGATTGAGATTTGCTGAGCCGTCGACAATGTCCTTGGGAGTGAGATATCTTTTGCAATCCAATTTTTCTGCCATCTCAAGAACCTTGTTTGCTCTTTCTGTTGGATCATTTGTTTCCAAAGTTTCACTCGTACTGTGTTCGGGAGCAAGTGCATTAAGAAGATGTGCATATGCCTCTCCATCCTACAAATCAATAGGTTTATGATACATCATTCATACTATTCGATTATACGTAACCAGGAATCAAATCCTTTTCCATAGGAGGAGGTATTGTTTGCAGATATGATGATATACTGAAGTTAAAGACACCGAGACATTTAAACGTCCTGCAATTGTTTCACCGGTTCATGGAACTTAAGGCCCGAATCTAAAGATTAATACAACACTGAAAACCATGATAATATATTTTGTAGATAAAATTGACATTACTAGTTTTCTCACCTTCAAATCAGTAGAGAAGTTTGTAACTTGCTTTTCATATCCAGCTTTCTTCAAATGAAAGTTCATCCATTTCAGTAAAACCTTTTCAGGTCCTAAAGTCATAAGCTCCTCCACGTCCTACAAAATTTATAGGAAAGGTTAACAGAATTCGTTTCCAACCTGCAAAACTGATATTACCGAGAATCTGATATCATCACAAAGATGGCATAACCAAATTAACATTCTCCAACCTTGCTGCTATCCACCAGTTCCACAAGTTCAGGAGTTTTCTTCAGATTGAGGTCAGCTAGTAGTTGAATCTGATGTCACAACCATGTAAACATTACTAGCAGAATTAAGGCAACTGATACAATTAGTATGTCTTCTGTGATTCGACAATTACAAATACAAAAGCTAAATGAGTTTAAAGGAAGTTTCAGCTGAATACCTTAATAATTTGAGAAATCAATCCGAGTATCAGATGAGGCTAGAAGGGGGGAAAGAAGAAGATTGGAAAAATCAAAATATTGTACAAGTTATATGAAAAAGCAAGTATAACACCTAAATTGGTATTAGAAAAGGAGAATCGCTTACTCTTCCTTCAACAAGGTCTTGTGTGCCGATATTAACCACGGTGCAACCAATAGCTTTTGCAGAATTAAGGCAAAGAGTATGATTCTCATTCCTCTCCCAGGGATTGAGAACCTTTTTTGTGTTAATAGCTCGCTCGTCTATGGTCCCGGGAACAGCTACATTGATAAGCTTGCTGCAATAAAACAGCTAAAAGCATCAACAAACATCAAATCATGATTCAATAAGGACTATAGCAAAATCAAATAGGTCCAGTGAACCAACCAAAGAAGAACTCCATCTTTAGCAAGCTCAAATAAAGCGTCTGTGGCTGGATCAATTGGAAGAAAATCTTTCAAGAATTTATCTTCTGCCAGATAGCTATTGATATGTTGCACATAAGAAGCCTTCTCGGATTCATTGATGGAATGGTGAAAAGTGGTTGTGGTTGCCTTGAGAAATGAAGATTTCGTACCGCCTGATTTTTCAATTGCACGGTCTTGCAAAGTTAAATAAGCCTGCCAATTCACCAAATCCAGACATTGCCATAACATTTTTCATATATTGAATAATTCGCAATGGCATATAGGAAAATCACATCAGATGCTATATTGAAAAGACTTACCCGAAGAAAGGCCTCAAAATCAATATCTTCGCCCATGTCACTGTGTGCCTCTTCCAAAATAGTCTTAATCTCATCCTCATTGAACAATTCACTGAAAGCTTTCAAACCGGCATAAACGGGTGGCAGCTCGGCCAGAGTAACACGACCTTGTTGAGTCCTTGCCGAGAGAAACTAAAAGCAACAAAAGAAGGCATTGTTTACAAATAAGGTAACCTACAAATGTCATTTTTGCTAGCTGCAAATGTCTATTTGCAAACAAAAAAATGGTACTTTGAAGAATTAGGAATCAAAATCGTAATCTTTTAGAACAAGATGCATTGTTTCACTTTCATACAAACCAATTATGCAAAGAATCGAAGACGAAGATGAAGGCGAAAGGAAAAGGAAAGGTTACCTTGGATTTGAGGGTTCGGAGCTCAACTTGAGTGAACTGGCTTTGAAGCCATGAATCAGAAACATGCACACCTTGATAACTAGACATGGTTTGCCTTGTGTTTGACACCAAAATCTAACCCCTACCAAATCAAAGATTGTTTACGTTCAGATTGTATACCACTTGAATCCATTGAAAATGAAACAAAACAAGATCCAAAACAAATGCAGAAATCAAAAGAAACCCGATAGAAAAGAAGTACAAAAAATAAACTGACGTGCATGCATACAGCATACATACATATAATTGAATAGGAAAATTGAACGACCAACCTTTATATATGAATAAAGACATCATATTTATCGAAACAGAAACGAATGTAAAAGACAGAGGAAGAGGAAGAAGAAGAAGATGGAAAACGAACCTTAAGAGAAACACAGAGAGAGAGAGAGACTAAGACAGAAGGGTGGTTTGCTCCATTTTTTGTGTTTGTTTGGTTTGTCGTAGGATTGGGAGTTGTAAGAGAGAGAAGGGGGGCTGATTGTATGGGTGATAATGGATGAGAGAAAAGCGTGAAGCCCCTTAGTCCTCAGATAACCCGCGAACACTGCCGATTGCAAATGTGATTAAGACAGACTGAGGAGAACCAGACAATGGCTTTACTTAACTAAATTAAATTTTATTAAAACTCTGGATTTTCTTTTATTATTATTAATAATAAATATATATATGAGTTTTTTTGCCATTAAATTAACTGTTTATTAAATGCATAAAAATACAATATTGGTAATTTGGTATAATGCTTTTCTTTCTTATTTATTGAGATATTTTTGCTAATTAGGTACCTTTCATGTTTATTTTTTCATACTCTATTTAGGAAATAATAAATAAAATAATTTATTCTTGCATTTAATACAATACTAATGGTTTTGTAAGCATGACTAAAATGGAGGTTACTCAATATGGATAAGGTTACATTTGGGTTATTTAATTATTAAAAGTTATATTTGGTAAGGTTATGTTTGGATCACCTAATTATTAAAGATTACTTTTAGATCACTCAATTATTGGTAAGGTTACGTTTGGGTCACCCTTCATATTTAAAAAAAGTATACCAATTTGTGTATTAGATTAATTAATGATTTCAAATGAAGTACTCTACTATTAACGAGGGTTTGCAAGTAATTTGGAAGAAGAAAATGACTAAATTGATGTATTTTTTAAATATAAAGGGTGACCCAAACGTAACCATACCTATAATTGAGTGACTCAAATGTGATCTTACCAATAATTGAGTGAACTTTACTATAACTTACCCAATCTATTAAATGAATAAGTTGGAGATGTTTGATGTTCACATCAAAAAAATTAATAAAAGTGAATGTGTTAGATTTTAATAATGAGTAGGGTTGAGTGAAAAAAATGAAACGGAATTAAATCATAGTGTTGTGTTTGAATTGTTTATAGCTCACAAATTTTAAAAATCATGGTTATCCAAACCAAATTCCACTTTTATTAATTTAAAATTAGTTTTTACTTTTAATAATTAAAAATTAATATATTTAAAATGGTGAAAATAACTTGATCTTAATAACATACAATGGCAAACAACTAAACAGAGATTCCTGCAAAACGCCATTTAAATTCAAATAGTAATTAAAGCATGACAATTCCCCTTCTTCTTAACGCATAATCTTAACAACATACAGAAAAAATGGTTTTAAAAAACAAAGTAAATTGAAATATTCAGTGGTCACCCCATGAACATAAATTACACTCAATGAATCAAGTCTTGTGTCTTAGAAAAGCAGAACCAACCCACCAAAGATTGCCAAAACCATCTGACTCCAAATGCTCAAGCTTAACTCCACAATCCTATGAGAAGAAGAATTCGAAGGCAAAGACTTCGACGAAGAACCACCTTCTTTCGAATCTGCAGACGGTGCATCCGCAGCAGGGCTAATATCAGGAGCTGGAGCTGGTGCAGGCATAGGAGGTATATCTGTACCAAAGATGGCCTCAGGAAGAAGGACCTTATTGACCTGATATATTGCTACGGGATCAGTCGAATGTACGGCGCTGGTGACTTCCGTTTTACTCCACCCTGAATCAAGGTGCACGGTGCCGGAATTATCTGTGAAATTCAAAGTGTATTGGCCACCAGCAAGTGTACTGACAGGGCTTTTTGTACTGAGCTCACTGAAGTCGGCAAGGGAATAGTATTTGGGCAAGGCATGGAAAAGGATGAGTGATTTAAGCTGATCATTACTAAGATTGGACAATGATGGCTTCTTAAGACCCTTGAATGAACTGTCTTTGGGTACGAAAATCGTAATGCCTTGTTCAGTGTTGTTGGCTTGGTTTTGGAAGGTTTCAATGAGTTTAGTTGATTCAAGGTAGTTAAGGAATGTTTGAAACGGACCGGCCACAGAGAGCAAATAGGTGAGGTTTACATATTCAGGTGCCGGAGCCGGTGCTGGTGTCGGAGTTGGGGTCATTGCAACCGGAGCTGGAGGACTAGCTTTTTGCCCATATGTGAAAGAGGAGCAAAGGAGCAATGCAGAACAAATAATCAAACAAGTCCTGGGAAACTGCATTTTCCCCTTTGCTTCTATGAACAATGTCCAAATTCCTACAAGAATTAAATCCTTCACAGTTATTGCAGCTAAATGGAGAAAATATACTATAAATCTACATTATGAACAAAAAAAGTAACATAAAATTCCCTACTCCAGATCAAAAACTCAGGGTTCCATCTTCTGTATAAAAACAAGCAATTCAGTGTAAATTAAACCAAAATCTCCAACTTTCTTTCAAGATGGAAAAGTAATGAAAAATCAGATCTTGACTAACTCACCCAGAAAAGCAAATAATAAGGAAAACAAAAGAGCTTAAAACAGGATCTACAACAGTGCAATTAAAGATGATGGCATTGAAATGTGAAGATCAAATGCAAAAATATGAACCAATTTTCAGTTCTTGAGCTCCTTCAGATGAAGTACAGATAACCAAATTCCCCAAGTAATCAAATTTTAGAACAAAAAAAACCCAGATCGAATCTAACATTCACTTTGCATTTGACTTCAAACTGGAAATTCCCAGAAAAGCCAAGTAACTTCATCAATAACCAAAAAGAAGAAAAAAGAGAAAGAAAAGGAACTACAGTCGCACAATGTACATAAATAAAAATCAAAACAAAGAAAAGATCTAGATTTAACTTGAATATGGAACCAACTTGAAAGAATGCAGCTTTAAAATAAGCAAATATGAATGAGGGCAGACAAATGAAGGACAAGAACCTGACCAAAAAGGAATTCAGAGAGAAAGCTCAGAGCTTTGGAATTTGGATGCCAATGCTGCAGATTGGAACACGATGGGAGAGACTATATAAAGAAGAAAGCTTTTGCTTGTAAAACATCAAAAGCTGAAAGAAGAAGACAAAGGGATGTAGGCCTCATTTAATATGGCTTTGGTCTACTTTTTGTGGTTAAAACTTATGTTTTATTGTAAATATGATGTTAAATGGATACAAATTTAAGTTAAAGTTTCAGAGAATATTTTGCTAAATAAGTTGTATAAATTAATTTATACAAGTTTAATAATTTCAGAGTTTAATAATTTTATTTAGGATTTAGAGTTTAAAATTTAAGGTATAATTTTTAAATTTTAAATTTTAAATTTAGAATTTAGAGATTTTGTTTTAAAATTACAAGTTAAACATTTAAGCTTAAAATAAATCAATTCTATAAAGGTTACGCAATTTGTATATAAAAATAACTCTTTTATTTTGATATCTAATAAAAAAGAAAAATAATTTTATCACTTTTGTACTTCTAGATTTTATTATTTTAAGCATATATTAATTTATGGCAACAAATTTAAAAAATTAAAAAATTAAATTGATTTATCTAACAAAAAGTGATTATAAATTTCTTAATTAACGTTATTATCTAGAAGTTAAAGGCGTTGTAGATTTAAAACATGATGTAGAACATAATTAACTTTTGTACTATCAAACACCTTCAAATTTTATTTAATCAATTCAAGGTATCGAAATCAAAATGACTGATATTAAACTTTAAGTTTAATTAAATCAATTAATTGTTCAATTTGGTCGAGAAAATAATTTTTTATTTTTTAATGAAACCGACATATGCTAATCAAACCTGTTAAGGGCAAAGAAGAACTTGCATTGGTTTTCCTATGGACCTATGGTGAGGGGATTGTATTTCCTTAAAGGAAAGTTAATGCATTTTCTTTTTTTGTTAATTTGGCAACTCTTTCAAGGAAAGAGGGCATGTAAGGTAGGCTTTCTAAATCACTTTTGAACTAATTGATTCTCTAATCCTTTGAGACACCAACCATTGTGCTCCTCACCATACATCTTTTTCATCATTTTATATCCCTTGAAAGGACTCCCATATATTTAATATTAACCAAACCAAATTAATGAAAAAGGTTTATTGAAAATAATACATTAAACACAAAAGAAATCTTCTTAAATTAGTAACCCTATTATTTCTAACCAACCCCTTTATTTTAAGAACAACATTTTTTCATTTAGAACTTTCCCCCAAATGTCTAATAGAAAAGTATTACAAGTATAATTTATGTGTGTGCTCATCACTGTGCACATCATCGATAAGGGAAGATCGACGACCTAGTATAATTATATTTTTTTGTAACGGTTTATCAATGAATCTAAAAATATTAGCGGAACAATCTATAAGATTGATAATGTCCATCACTTCTGCTACATCATTACTTCAGCGTCTAGTTGAATAAATAAATAAAAATTTTATGATAGTTGTTGAGTTTTTATAAAAGATACATGTCATATTCAAGAAATATTTTTGTTGCTTCTTCACACCATTTAGATTTTCATGTTTTATTTGTCTTTATATATGAGTTATTTGTGGACATAGTTCCTAATTAAGTTGTTCTTTTAATTGTGTTTTGTTGTATATTTACATATTTTAATGAAATTCAACTTTTATATTTTTTTTAAATAATATTGCTACAATTGAGTTTATTTGAACCAACAATAGTTTAGATTATTTTAATTGTATCAATGACGATTAAACCAATACTCAATCAATTTTAATTAAACATCTAACATTTTCTTATAAAGTGGAAATTAGGTGCAATGACCATATCAAATTCAGACCAACAATTAATGCTTTGTTTTAAGACTAGAAGAATTTTTTGCCCACGAACTTGTTTTTTGGGACATTAATTAAATCCATAGATTAATTTAAGTCAACATCATGGATTAATTATCAAACTAATTTGATTATTGACACCCACTTGCTTTTATGTTACCATAAATCCCCATCAACAATTAGTTATAAAGTGTGTAGATGCCGAGGCTTAATCAAGGGTTATGCTTCTTTAAGTTGATTTAAAGCTCATGCCTAATTGCACTTACCGATTATAAGATACCGACAAAATTTTCATTACATGCATCTTTTTCTTAAATTTATTTGATTAAGAGTTTTTAACAATATACCCAATAAAACGAAATTCTAAAATATGAATCATGTCTCATTATTTAATAATAAACTTTAAGAGGGTACCTACCATTTTAATATTTCTAACATTTAAAAGTTTGTCATTGATCATGTTTCATATACTTTAATCAAACCCATACTAGTTGTATAAATTATAATATTTCGAAAGAGAACATTTATTAGATATTTACTTAAATTTTATAGTAATTTTAGTGGTTAAAATTTATTTACTAATAACATTTATTCAATAGGTAAATATTTATATTTAGGATATACTCATTTTTGTGATTTATGCAATTATTGCCGCTAGGTGCAGAGATAAATTTTGTATAGGTATTGAAATAAGTTTTAGGATATACCAGGTTTTCTTGTATATATAGGATTATGAGATACACAACATTTGATGTATTTGTACTCTTTGTGATCTTGACGTTTATAGTAAATTATTATTTATTTTATCTGTGAAAATAAATAATGTCGAACCACATTAAATCTTAATTTTTAGACGTGCCATATTGTATATTGATCTCACATTAAGTTTTGGTTATAAATTTCTATAAAACAAAAACAAAAACAATGATGCATGGACTCATGGAAGGTTCTATGAATATTTAGTTGGTGTAAAGCAATGCGGAGGGAGAAGGGAAGTTGAGAGGTAAGCATCGAGATTGGCTGCCATTGCCCTTTCAAGCTGATCTTTTGCTTAAATATTCCGACCCTTTGACTCTACGGTCTTTGCTTAATTTCAAGCCTCTCTTTTCCAAAGTGAAAAATAAGGTGCTTTTCAATTGACTCCATCAGGTCATAAAACTCGTAAAATAAAGTTTTATCATTTATGTTCCCCTATTTTTATATTATGATTTTTATTATCATATTCTTTAAATAACTTTAAAATTTAATATTATAATTGAAACATACTAAATTAAAATACCGTCCTTATGATTTAACTATAATATATATTTCAAGTTATTTAATTTATTTTTGAACCGAGTCAGGTCAACTACTCAACTCGTAAACTAAAAATATGAACAAAAATTCGGCCCGAGTTTCGACTTCTGCTGGTTGTTCTTGTTTTCCTTTTCCATGTTTATCCGGCTTTCGGCGTTACCTATTTGGTCTAGTTGTTAGAGGGCTTGGGCTGGAGTTAATTTTTTTTTTGTTTCTAATTACTATTATGTTTAACATTATTTATACTATATAAATTTTGATACATTCGTATTTCCGAATAGAGTAATTCCATTAGTTGGTTCCCATGCATGATTTATAGCAGATAAAAACAGGCACGGTTAGGATAAATCTCAGTACTGTATGCTTCAGAAATCACAAGCAATCTCTAAATTTAGAACGCTTTGATTTGATGATAACAAAGAATTGGAAAGGAAAAATGTCTAGACTTGTCATTGTCAAACATCTCAAACAACAATCGAGGAGATGGTTAAGATAATCCGGAAACTAGCAGTTAAAACAAAAATTGTCTGCAAGGGAGACATATTTAGAACCAATAGCTGAAACATATAGGGGCATAAGAACATCGATCGATCGATCCAACTCATCCTCGAGTTGTGTCTTTACTCCTTTGAAGACCAGTCTTTACGGATGTCGAATGTATAGTTGATCTCCAAGTGGCACTTGTTATCATCATCAATGAACTGGCAAGAACAATTTCATGAAACTATGTAAACAAAAAAAAACACTACATGTGTGTAATAAAACTTAGTTGAACAAACCTTTGATTTTGCAGTGTATGATCCTTTAGCCATAAAGCCAGAAGGGGCAGTCTCTTCAGGCATTTCATGTGTGTAAGGCTCCTGCTGAGGACTAAAAGTTCCAATCATATCTTTTGTGCTGAAAACTGAACAACAGACTCGTTTCAGGCAGGTTTTACTCCAATTTGCATTGTAAGGATTAAGAGGCTTACCCCTGAGACCCGATTTCCATACAGTATTGGTGTACTTGAGACCGGATACGATGTTGTTGCTGACTTGGAAGGAGAATTTCAATCGGTAATGGCAACCTTCTTTCAGTGTAAACCATAAGCCATGGGGCTTTCCATCTTCAGGGATTGAAAGGACTATGTCCGGCCTTTCCGGTGCCACGATCGCCACGCTAATGAACTTTACTTCAGGATCAAGTGTTTCTGCAGATAAAAAAGGTGAAATACATATCCAATTCTATATGTTACCTAGGGTGAATTAATGTTGGATTCGGATATTGAGAATAATATTCGATATCTATGTCTGAATATGTGTCGGACACAAATGAAAAAGTTACCTCCAATGTTGTTAATATCCACACTTCCAAGAAGCTGTTCTTTCCACTTCCTTAAGCTCTCATCATCCTACAACTCAACCAAAGATGAGCAACAAATAACAAGGACAAATTCTATAATCTATGCATGCATATAATAATTAATAAAATGAATGTAAAAGTAAAACCTTATCTTTCTCAAGCTGTTCTTTGAGAGAGCACTGAGGCCCCAGATGAAGCTTGTTCTCAGCATCGTTATCATCGTCCTGATCAGTGGCACTGAAAGAGGAAGCATCCCTGGCAGCTCCTCCATCACCGTCGCTTTCTTGACGGGCATCCTTCTCCTTGTTCTTGTCATCGACTAACCCCATATTACAGGCAGCTCATCAACAGTGGAGAACAAGAACCGCAATTCAGTTTCGACCCTTTGTTTGTTTTTCTTTCTTTCTTGTCAGACCAGAGAGACAGAAGTGGGATTGGTAACGGTCCTTTGTCTGGTAGCGGGGGATGTTGAAAAACTCAAAATGGAGGAGAGGGAAAGCCGGAAAGAGAGTAGGGCGGGTGGATTTGGTCTTTGCTCCGGTTCTTGCTTATATGGTCATGCGGTGATCCGAATCTCAAGAGATACTACTACTATATATTATTAATATTAATATTAATATTCATTCCTTCATTTATTTTAATTTGTTTAAGGGTGGTTTATACACGGCTATTAAATAAAAAAGACACTGTTAATAAATTATTTATTACAATTAGTCGTTGCTGACTCAGTTACAACTGAATATGTGGTGGTTAAATCAGTAATTTTTGGAGTCAGATATATCATTAAATCAGTAGCACATATTAAGGTAGACTTATATGGACGAGATCCTCATGATTTTGGACCATATTAAAGCTCATTGTATTGAATATTTGATTTGATTTTGTAACCATGAGTTGGGATGGCAAAAATATCCAAATTTAATGGATTTTGACCCGAACTTGACTTTATAAGGTCGGATTTTTTTCTTTAAATTTTGAGTTGAGAGAGGTCGGGTCAGGAAGGGATCGAATTCAGGGTAGAAAATTCCCTACTCAACCCGACCCAAAAATAACCTAGAATATCTTTCTATATTTGAAATATTTACAAAAATGACATCCATATATAAATGCATTTTAGGGCAGATTTTCATTCACTCTCATTCTTTCTCTGACGCATCTTTTCCGTTTAGCTTTCTCTACATTTTCTTAATAGTTCTTCATTTTTTCTTTTAATTTTTCATTCTCTACCATTCATTAGAAATCTATCTCATTTTTCACCACCCTCGGCGATCGTCTTTTCATTCTAGTTTTACAACACATTTTCTGTAAATTTACTTAGTGTTTCAAAATCTGTTGGTAGTTTTGCGATTCATTTTTAAAAATTTTCAAATTTTAATGTTTTTCTTTTGCATGTGATTGTTTTTTTTTACTAAACAAGGCAGAAGAATTTTTTGCATGTGATTGTTTTTTATTTTTTGCACCTGATTGAACAAGACATGAAATCTGTAAGTGAGGTTGAATTTTATTTGTGAATTAGATTTTTAAAAGCTGAAATATAAAACGAGTTTTTGTTTAAAAAATGGTTAAAAAGTATGAAACGTTTTGTTATTTTAAAGTAGTTTTGGATTTAAATTGAATCTTTTAGATATAAATATTTTTATGTAAATTTATGTGATTTGAACAAAATTTTTAACCCATATTTAATTTTTCCAGTGCTTTTGATCCAGTTTTTAGATAATTTTAATCTTCTCTTTTGTTTTTTATCGAGTTGGGTCGGGTTTATAATAAAATATTTGAATCAAGTTCGGGACGAGTAAAAATTATCACCATTATCGTAGTGAATATAAGGACTGTGAGGAAGCTGAGGAAGCATAAGATGTCCTGCAAATGGGAAAACTGTTGAAGAGCAAGGGTTTATGTTTGATTGCTTGAATTTAGAAAGCAAATCCACCTTATTCTGCAAATTTTAAACAGTAACATCAATGGTGAATTGAAGAAGAAGAAGAAGAAACGGTAGGAGATGTTTAGGGTTTTGATTTATAAAGAAGAGAAAAATATTTATTTAATTAATTTAATTTTATAAAAAAAAATATTTTATTACCACATCAACATTTTTTTCATGTCACACATGAGTCGAAGGGTCAAAAGGCTAATTTGAAAAGAATTAACCACAACTCAGCAGAAATTAACGGTTTTCATTAGTTAAGGGGCTAATTTGTTGCAATTTGCGAATCGGAAAATCTAATTGAATATGTTTTCGTGTGAGGGTCGACATTGCTAATTTGGGTCGAACTCGAGGGAAAAATAACCCCTTTAGCCTAGATTAATTAATGTTTTCAAATAAAGTATTCTAATATTAACGAGGGTATACAAGTGATTTGGAAGAAAAAAATGATTTAGTGTATACATTTGATATCATTGTATCTAAATTAGGTGTTTTTTTCATCTTCTCTTATTTTTCTTTTTCTATTGTTTTTTTTTGTCTGTTTCATTTTTATTTTACATATTTGATTTTTTTGTGATATTTTGTTTAAGGGTATACATTTGATACCATTGTATTTAAAATTTATTTTGCGTAAGCCTACATATTTATACTATAAAACGTAAATTTTAAATTTTTAACTATAAATTCTAAACTTTAAAAATTATACCTTAAATTTTAAAGATTAAAATTAAATTCTAAATTCTAGAACCCTAAACCTTGATCCCTAAACCAAATCTTAACCCCTAAAACTAAAAGAATTATCTAAATTTTAGTTTACATGGTATGTTTATCAAGTATTTTCCTTTTGTGTAATAAGTCTTTTCATTTTCTAGTGAAAATAATAAAACAAAAATTATGCTATTGTAACTCATTTTTCTCTTTTCTTTTTAAGTTGGATTTGATGTCGCATCTACAGTAGATGTATATTTGGTTATTTTGCCGATATATCCTTTGGTTTGGACATTTGTGTTGTTTCTTTCAATAGATAATTACATATGTACTTCAATCACCCCGTGTTGTGATAAAGTCGGTAGTCAACGTGTCATTATTATTATATTTATTTTTATGTTAGTGCTGATTCACTCAATTGTATCTATCTTTCATGATCGACAATGTTATTTGTTTGTATCTTCTATTTTTATTATTTAAGAGCTTGTTCATGTAAAATCTTATTTTCTGTTATGAATATTTATCTATGTGGATGTCTATCATGATTAGAACTTTATCAAAGGAGTTTGATTTATTTATTATTAGGAATATTATCTCTATGAATTAGAGTTTAATGTATTATGTACTTCTTATGCCTATAAATAGATGATTCATTGAAGGCATTGTATACAATTCTATATTTTGAGAATAATACAAATCTCCCTCTTCCTCTCATCTCTTTGTTCTTCTTGTTCTTCTTTATTTTATTCACAACACGTTATCAGCACGAGACTCTAATCAACTGAGGTCTTCATCGTTATAATTCAAAAGAAGTTACCGGGGAGAATTCGATTATAGAATAAACCAAAGATAAGTTTTTTTTCTCCTTATTTTTTTTAGTTTCCGATTGTCTTTCTCTTTATATTTTAACTTTGTTTTAATTTTTGAAAATTTTGGAAGTATGTTTGATTTTATTCGAACATTGGAAAGAGATAAATTTGTGGCTTCTCACAAACCAAAAGACGAATCGACAGAGACGAAGAGGTTGCGTTTGGTGTAAATTACGTGTATTTTCTCTTATTCCTAAAAGGGTTAATTAGCGGTATGCTTATTCATACTTTTACTTATATGATTATATTTGATATTTTTCATATTATTATTTATGTCATTTTATTTGGTAAAAGTTAATATTTTTAACCGTGTTTTGAGTTTTACATGATATGCTTAAATGGCTTGGAAAGAGATGTGATATAAAGGGATTATGAGAAGCTATCTCGGTCATATGCTATGTCTCCATTGTCCACGAGAGAAAAATCAATATCGGTAAATTTTGGTTTTATTTTTATTCTTTATATTATTATTTTAAAGTGCGATAAATCATGATGATTTTGGATTTACAAGAAGATTATTATAAAGTCTATATTTGCTTGAAAGCAATATTTCTTCTTCGTCAAAAAACTCGACCATAGACTTCTCCCAATTTCAAGTTACGAAAATTCGTCTTGATCCAAAAAGTTTTATGGGAGGCATTCCTTGAAGTGAATGCAAAGCATGATGTTTATTCCATGCGATTATCAATGATGGGGCATTCCCTGAAGTGAATGCAAGCATGATGTTTATTCCATGCAATTATCAATGATGGAGCATTCCCTAAAGTGAATGCAAGCATGATGTTTATTCCATGCAATTATTGGATCTATTTCATTCCCTGAAGTGAATGCAAACATGGTAAATCATTATTCAATTAGAGACATAATTTCGATATAATCCAAGTATAATTGGCTGGACATCCCGTTCTGCGAGGCTACTGGTCTCAAAGGAGGTTTTTAAAGGACCTTGTGGACAGGTTTAACAATGCCGCGTACGAGAATTAAATCTTTGTTCTCTGTGATAAGGATATGAGAAAAAGGTTTTAAAGGCCCACTGGCTCTACTCCATTCCCTGAAGTGAATGTGAGATTATATTATGGAAGGAATAAAAAATCACATTAAAAGTTGTGGTCGTGGTCGAGGCTATGAATATACACATGAAAAATATAGTCATTTTAAGAATACTTCTACCCGCTGGTAGCGAAGTTATAAGGATGACAAGAGTGATAAAGATCATTCTAAGGAAGTGAAATCCTTTTACCAATGTGATGTTATAAACCATTGGTTTCGTACTTGTCAAACGCCAAAGTATTATGGACTTTATCCATAATCATGAATGATAAATGAAATAAAATATAAACAAAATTTGTTTATGGAGAAAATAATTATGGCGTTATTGGTCCAACTCAATTGGATATTGTTAATTTTCTCATAACTCTTGAAGGGAATAAT
The DNA here is from genome assembly GCA_958450335.1 of Hibiscus tridactylites. Taxonomy (NCBI): domain Eukaryota; kingdom Viridiplantae; phylum Streptophyta; class Magnoliopsida; order Malvales; family Malvaceae; genus Hibiscus; species Hibiscus tridactylites. The sequence continues at coordinate 3,728,900 of OY288272.1, read as the reverse complement.
TTACCATTTATTTATTTCCCTTATAACCTCTAACATGAATAATTGATTTTATTTTATTTTATTTTTTTTATGTTAATTCGTTTTATTTATTATTTATTTATGTTGGTTTGCTTTATGTTTATTTATTTCACATAATATTTATTTACGTTTTATGTTAATTTATTATTTGAAGAATATGATTACATCCGTAATAAAATATACAATGAATTGTGGCTATTTATGCCTAGAATTGTGGCTATTTATGCCTAGAATTGTGGCTATTTATGCCTAGCAGATAATGCAAGTACTCATATTGTACTTAAGCATAAGAAATAATTTTCCCATTTAAATGCAAGGGAAAATATGAGTAGTATTTCTCAAAGTACTAAAATATCAATACTTCGGAAGAGCACTTGAAAGTTTATCTCTGATAGATAATCGACTTGATATGATGTGCTATATTTTATATTTTTCATTCCTCGAAGTGAATGATACAAAGTACATATTTTCATTACCTGAAGTAAATGAAACAAAGCACATTTTGAAAGGTGCACAATTATGCATTTCTCGATTAAAATGCAAGGGAATAATGTGAGTATTATATCCGGAAGTACTAATATCACAAAAGGCTCTGGTTGAGCAAATATGTTATTGTCAAATGGAACTTTATTCCATATTCACAGTGCGTTATACTCGTCAAAGTCATAAAGAGAGCAATATGAGTTCGCAAACTATCCCTTTGGGAATTATAGATAACATATGTTATCAATTGGCATTTGAAATAAGCCAATATGGATATAAGTTCTGGTAGCCAAAAAGTCAGTTGAAAGCTCTAGGAGAGCTATATATTGCTACCAAAAGATCATTTCAATTGAAAGCTCCGAAAGAGCTAAATATATTCCTATTTAAAGGAACAATTTTGATGGTCGTACTAGACATGTACGAGTGAGATTGAATTACATGTTATGGTAAACAAGGAGTTTACAAATTCAGAGATATATACATACATATATATAGTTGGCATGATCGGTTAGACCATCCTGATCAATAATGGTGCAGAAATTATTGAGATTTACATGCACGTGTATTAAAAGAACCTGTAGTTCTTGTAGTGCTTATTCTCAAAAGAATGGATTAAATTCCACTTATTAAAGAATGTGAACTTGTGTTGCTTAAAGGAATTGATTAAATTCCACTTACTAAAAGAACCTGAAGTTCTTGTGTTGTTTGTTCTCAAAGGATATAGATGATCCCACTTACCAAAAGAATTAGAACTTAAAGTTCTTGTACTGAAGTTAAGACTGTATGTCTTGCATATCTGAACGAAATATGGGCCCATATATCCACAAATGTGGAAAGTTTTATATGATTTTAGTAGATGCATCTACATTGTTTTATCGACTTACAACCAGAAGTTTGTGAGATTGATTCTAAAAATATTCAGATTATGCAGTTAGACTATTCGTCTTGAAAAGCTAGTGGATTTATATTTTAGGCTATATCAGTTGTTACAAAGCCTATTGATTATGAAAAATATAGTTTAGCAAAATTTCAATTGGATGCCTCCTATTTAATAGCTAAACTATGAGAACAAAAGAGTTATTATTTATATGGTGTTTCCATATAGCAACACTTATACGCATCAAGCCAACGAGTTATAATAAACTCCCCGTTATGATTGGTTTTTGGTCAGAAACCATACATTTCCCATTTTATGATTTTTGAATGTGCGATATGAATTGCTCCACCACAACGCACAAAATGGGTAAATAAAAAGGGTTGAGAATATATATTGAGTACGAGTCTCCTTTTATGTTTAAATTCTTAAAGATTAATTGGAGAATCATTTATGACATGATTTTTCTCAACATCAGGGGGAGATAATAATCAGCTGGATAGAGGAAAATGAATTATCATTATCTAGATCCTCGTATATGAACTAGAAGTTCATAAGATAATTCATGTTATTACATGTCAACTGCCAGACATATTTACTGACCCAATGAGGGTAATTAAGTCTCATATACCAGCTGAAATGCTCTAAGTTTAAATTACATGTTAGAGCGAGAGAATGTAAATCATGCCTGAAGCATGATAGTTGAAATGGTTCCAATGATCAAAATTCTCGTAAATAGAAAGTAATATGAGATGGTCATATATTGGAGGCGGGTGCTTCTGAAGAGACCCAAGACATAACAAATAATAAAACTCTTGAAGAGTTTCAGGTACCTGAAATAAAGATTGAAATCTTGAAGAGATCTCTATGAGTTATGTCATTACGAGAATGGAACTAGAAAAATTGGAAAGTTGTCGACAACGATTTTACAAACAATTTTACATAAAATACTTCTATAGAAGTAAAGAAAGAAATCGAGGATCTTGTATAAAATCTATCCAGAAGTATAGATATTGAATTGGCCAATGTTGAAAGACGCGTTGAACTTCTAAAATAGAAGTATTTGGACCACCAGTCCAAACACCTAAAGGTGTAATGCAAGTGAGGCACGAATAAGTAGTCGTAAATACGACTTGAATTGTGATTTATGAAAAGTTTTAATTACTTCATGGTGGATGCAATTACTTTGGCAGTTTTGAAAATTTTACATGCGTCTAATTATTTGTGGATCCATATTTATCCTTGAAGGATCTAAAATGCTATAAGCATTTGGAAATTTTTGAGGAATTTATTTAGACATGTCTCATGAATATTTTGGCGCATTTGGTATAATCGCCTTAGTGAATACTATAAGAATGATAAGATTTCCTTATATATTTTATAAAGGAGTTTGGATCAAGATCCATTATGATAATTTTAGAACTCCTAAAGAGCTTCAAATTGTAAACTCATGAAGTACTTTCAATACAAGTACTTGAATCTTGACATCAAGTTTATCTCGACCTGAAGATCGAGCATTTTTATATATTTCTTTTGTCTATGAATAGACATAAGCTTAAAGAATCTTAAAGAAGATTCAATATGAATAGAGCATATCTATTGAGTATCCCAATAGTTGTAAGATTTTTGGATGTGAATAAATATAATTATATCTTTTCTTGGTCTTGAAGCATTATATATTAGTTGGTCAAGAAATATCTATGAATATACAAAGATCATTACATTTAGATCTTCAAACATTCGTTGATGCCTCCTCAAAAGTCGTAGAAATAATTGTTATGAACGAGGCAAGCCAAAAAAACTGTGTTTGGCTAAGACTATTGACCCAACATATCCAAAAGATAAGTGGATTTACTTTTACAAGATATGATAAAAGCTATCTTGTGTGAAGATAACGCAAAATGTATATCTCAGTTTGAAAGTGGATACATCATGGAACATATTACTCCAAAGTTTTCATCCCTCACGATCTTTAGAAAAATGATATTCAAGATTAAATTATGAAGATTCAAAGATCTTCTGTGATGTTTGCATGAGGGGGAGTAAATACGCGTTGCACTCTTTTTCCCTTAACCGAGGTTTTGTCCCAATGGGTTTTCCTGGTAAGGTTTTTAATGAGGCAACATGTTATGCGTATCAAAGATGTGTGTACTCTTTTTCCTTCACTAAAGAATTTTTTTTCCCACTGGGTTTTTATCTTAGTAAGGTTTTAACGAGACACATTATCTTCATAGACATCCAAGGGGGAGTGTTATGAATATTTATCTATGTGGATGTCTATCATGATTAGAACTTTATCAAAGGAGTTTGATTTATTTATTATTAGGAATATTATCTCTATGAATTAGAGTTTAATGTATTATGTACTTCTTATGCCTATAAATAGATGATTCATTGAAGGCATTGTATACAATTCTATATTTTGAGAATAATACAAATCTCCCTCTTCCTCTCATCTCTTTGTTCTTCTTGTTCTTCTTTATTTTATTCACAACATTTTCATTATTTAGTAAATAGTTTTTGCTCTTAAAAGGACATTATTTACTTAAAAGGACACTTAACATCACTCGAATAATATTTACAAAACTATTTTCACTAACAATGTATTAAATAATAATAATATAACTATAAAAAATCACATATATATACACATATTTTTTTTGTTTAACTATTGATATCCAACTCATTAACTGGTTAGTCTGGATCGGATACTGCAGAGGTTCATTATAGGATTAGCCCTCCAACTCAATTTATTTTACTCACAACATCAAAACTTAAACACTAATTTTGCTCCAAAAAAATCTAGTGCTTCAATAAAAAAAAGGGTAAACTACACTGGTAGACGCCGAACTTTTAGGGCACTTTCAATAAGATCACCGAACTTTTAAAACTTTCATTACAGTCACCCAAGTTTTAATTCGCTTTCAATAAAGTCACTGCCGTCAACCACATTTAAAAAAGCTGACATGACATGTTAAATTTAAGGGTAAAATACAATGTTAGTCACTGAACTTTTAAAAGGCTTTCAATATGGTCACCAAACTTTTAAAACTTTCATTACCATCACTTAACTTTTAATTCACTTTCATTGCGTTAAAAAAGTTGATGTGACACGTTAAGTTTAAAAATAAACTTTTTCCCACCCTATTTTATCTCCATGTCTTATTTTCTTCCATCCAAACATGTCTATCTTTTAGATACATTAATATTTTTCTTTGAACTCCTCATTATCTAGTACATGACTCAGTAAATGTCGGGTCTGAAGCATACATATGATTTTTGTGAGCAAAATTTTAGTTTTTTTTATCATTCCATCATCGGATGTCTCCCAGTATTTTTCTTGTTCTCACACATGTCGCATGCATGTCTAGATACATTAATATTTTCCTTGATGTGTTACTAGAGAAGTAACGACCTTCACCAAAAAATTACAATTTGATTCATATGAAAGAAAGAGACATGTTTGGATGGAAGAAAATAAGAGGGGAGATAAAAAATATTGGAAAAACGTTTATTTTTAAACTTTACGTGTCACATCAGCTTTTTTAAACGGTAATGAAAGCGAATTAAAAGTTGAGTGATAGTAATGAAAGTTTTAAAAGTTCGGTGACCATATTGAAAGCCTCTTAAAAGTTCAGTGACTAATAGAGTATTTTATCCTTAAATTTAACATGGCACGTCAGTTTTTTTAATGGTGGTTGACGGCAGTGACCTTATTGAAAGCGAATTAAAAGTTTGGTGACTGTAATGAAAATTTTAAAAGTTCGGTGACTTTATTGAAAGCGCCCTAAAATTTCAGTGGCTACCAGTGTAGTTTACTGTAAAAAAATAATATTAATTTTACGTCAGTTATAAAATGATGATAAGGTAAGAAATGTGGTTCGATACAAATAAGGAAATGGATGATTCGAACAAAGAAGGAGAGAAAAGAAGTGAACAGAACAGTGGTTCCATTCCATAGGATTCATCAAATTCATGCCTGTCTGGCTGTGGGGCCCAACTACCCCACTACTCAATCAAAACCCAAATAATGACCTGAGAAGAATGAATGAACATCATCTCACGTGGTCTGTGCTTCCACGCCAGCATGTCCCCACGTGGGCTCCGTCCCTGTGGGGCCCTCCCCACCGCCCTAGTAGAAAGAAACTAGCAATTAGCAAATCCCCGCTGGCCTAACTCTCTACCTTTTCATTACCACGGCTGCCCTGCCCCCAACCAGCAAAAACACGCCTAAAAAAAACCACCACCCCATTTTCATTCTTTCCTTTTGATTTTTGATATTAAATTGTCAACAAATTCTAAAATAAATAATTAAATTTTTATTATGAATAAATTCTGTTTTTCTCTCCTCCTAAATAAAAATTGTTCAAAAAATAAAATTCGAATCTCAAATACTTACTCGTACCTGTCGATAATTACACCTTTAGTAACGGCAGGTGATTATAGATATATGGCAATTGGATCGAGAAAACAACAATGCACAGCAACAAATAACGTGAGGGGGGTATGGAGAAATGTCCCAAATGGGACCCATGGGGAGTCCAATCAGACATGGAAGTTTTTGTTGTTCTCGAAAGTTTAACCCAGAAAAGAGGTGGAAAGTACAGTCCAAGTAACCGGCCACATCAGAATTTGATTCATTTCTTTCAAGTAAATTACACCCATTGGCCATTGGTTGCACCTTTTTGTGGCATGGTCGGCTCTACTTTTTCAATTTCATCTTTATTATTAGGACCAGTATTCAATGCCACCACCTGTTTTTCTTCTAAATCTGAAGGGCTCTACTTTACTTAGCTGAAAATGGCCTCCATTATTTCCCCTCCCCAATCAATTACTATTGTTTTAAATAACAGGTTAATTTTACCGTACTGATTAATTTAACATTTCCTGCGTTACATAATTTGTAAGACAAACGTTAAAACTCGAAAAACTTTTTGCCAGATAAGCTAATGAGTGATTTACCTTGTACTCCGTGAGAGGAGTTGTCAAATGCTTGAATGGCAGTGGCAGTGGCACCCACCAGGTCTCATCAACTTTTAGGCCTCTGTTTTGCTCTATATAAGCCGCTCTCCTTTCATTCATCCATGTACAACAAGCACACAAGTTAGCTTCAATTATTTCCCCTTCCGAAATTTTCTTCCTTGGGATTCCTATGGCTACTGCTGAGGTATTGAAAAGTTCTTATTAACCACTCCATTTAAGCTTTTGTTTATTCATTCATGATTCATCTACTGGTCTTGTTTGAAGCAAACGATCATGATCGGAAACCCTTTTCTTCTTTTGGATTTCATCCTTCAAAAACTTGGTTTTAAGGTTTATATGATGTTTTCATGAGTTGATCATTCAATAACCTTATTATTATTTGAATTGTTATAGGTTGAATCGGTTCAAACTGCACTCCATGAGGAGAAAACTGAAGAAACGCTCAAGGATCAAGAAGCCACACCCGAAGAGGTAGTTGCCGAGGCTCCTGCGACAGAGCCTGTTGCCGAAGAGCCAAAGGAAGCCGAGCCTGCGGCAGCTGCCGAGGAACCAGTGGTTGCTGAACCTGAAGCCTCAGTTGAAGTTGAAACCAAAGAGGTTGTCACTGAGGAGGCAGTGGAGGAGACTCCCAAGGAATCCACTGAGCCAACCGTTGAAACCAAAGAAACTACAGAGTCTAGTGAGACACCAGCTGAGCCCGAGCCCGAGCCCGAACCAGAGACAGCTATAGAATCACCCAAAGAGGAAGTTGAGAAGGCAGAAGAAGAAGCAAAACCAGCTGAAGCCGAGGAGAAAGTCGAGACAGAAGCTGAACCAGCAAAGGAGACCGAGTAATAGAAGCCTTTCGAGTGATGACTACAGTTTTCTAAGTTTGCATGGCGAGTGTCACCTAGTTTTTAATGCCAAAACAAAGAGACGTAGTTTCATGTTGCATTTGTGGGGGATTTTTATGGGTTTGTTGGGTCTCAAACCAGGTTCGCTTTAAGTTTATTGTTCTGCTTGTAGTATGTTTTTATTACAAAAGGCAGTGTGTCAAGTCTGCATGTTTTCTTCAACCTCTTAATCATAATAAATCTTAGTCCTTTTGTTTAACATTTGTCTATTATGTGTTGTTTAAAACCTGAGATCTTCCATTTTAATTCACATGCTTTTGGAGGCCCGTTGGGGTTGGGCCGAGTTTGTTCGAGTGGACACATCTCTTATAAAGTACATATAATATAACAAAGTTCAGTTGCCATATCCAACTCTAAAGATGTCAGGTCTTTCATTCACAAAATCCACTCTAACAAGAGGGAAAGATGAGATTTATGTGGCAGCAGTGGCACTAAGAGCTACAAAGGGACCAGGCCAGCTTTTCATGTCTGCTGCTTACTCCCTCGGTGTCTGGGATTTGCAGCATTTCATGGTCATCATCAAACCCTCTTCTCCTCCTCTCAATTCCCAGGTTCCTTTCTCTTCATTCTCCCCCATAATTCCCTATAAGGGATACTGAATCTGAATCTGAATCTACTGAAATTAAGTGCAGGCCATTGTTTTTGATTTTCAACCTGAAGATCCAGAGAACATATACACAGCACTTGCTGCTCTATCTGGTAGAGCAGTACCAGGTTAGAAATAAGTTGTTGCTAAATTTTACTTAACACTCTTACAATTAATCAATGTATCAGATTTGAAACCAAGAAAAGCATAGAACATTTGATTGTAGTTTAGTTAAAATTTTGGGATATCTTTGTCATTAGTATATTTTCTCCCTTTCATAGGAGTTGTTCTTGCAAGGAAGTTAAGAAAGCTGCCGAGGAGCAGATGTTGGTTTGTTGGATACGGTGAAGGGGATGCTGTTGATAAAGCCTACGAGTTCAACAACACATGGGAGGTTGATTTAAGAATTGGGCTTCATGACTGTCGACATTATACTAATGGTACTGATCTCAACACTATTGTTGATTTAGGATGTTGCAGCTCGAAACTTTCGAGTCCCGGACTCGGTAGCATAAACCGACTAAGCCGCTCGGATTCGTTGTTGCTTTGGTTGATACAATTAAGTGTACTGTTTTCTCGTTTGAATAATGTTTTAGTCTCTGAATTTGATTTCTTTGAAATGCAAGGATTAGTTGAACAGCTGACTGGTGAAAAACTTGTGTTGGAGCATTTGAGAAGGAGCAATGGTGGCCAGAGTTAGCTTAATATTTCGATACCTTACACGATCATAAGCAGTGATATTGATGGTGTTGAAGGACCATTTGCAGATACCTTAATCATACTAGTAGATTCCATGGTGTCCAGATTGTAAAGTATTATTTTAGTTGCTTGTGTAGTAGATAACAAGAGTGTTCTCTTTATTACAAGGAAATGTATATATTTCTTTCCATACACTGTATTATCCTGTTTGGTAAACTACACAGAGGACCACTTAACTATTAGATTGGTGTTAATTTGATCATTATACTTTTAATTTTGATAATTTTATCACATAACTATTTAAATGGTTCTAATTAAGTCATCTGCGTTAAAACCTAATGGAAAGATGACATGGCTGTTAAAAAATTGTATAATTACACATTTAGTCCTTGTTATTTACATATTTTGTAAATTTGATCTTAATTTTAATTTAATAAAATATATTAATTATGCAATTAATAATTTTATTTTCGTCCTCCAATTAAGTGATGAAACATTTCACAACCTCATTAAAGGAAGAAAATAAAGACAACGACAATGCACCCAACAAGAATCAAACAACCTGGGAGTGCTTGTTAAGAAACACGACTTAACCATTGAGCCAAATGCAAATTTGTGATATTGTTTATTATATAACGCCATTTGTTGTTAATGGCAGGAAAATGAAAATAAATATAAATTAAGGGGACTTAAACATATTTTAGACACATAAAAATATCTGAATCACAAAAATAAATATAATAATTAAATTAAACTTGACACACTTGCATTTTTAAACTGATTTTAATATATTTTTTCTTTCCACAATTATTTTTTATAAATATAAATAATCATTGAATTATTTTTAAACTTAATTAATTATTTTATATTTTATTAATTTTTTAATTAAATTATTATGTACGTTAAATTATATTAAATATTTTAAATTTTAAAATTATATTGATTGATTATATATGTGAAATTATAAACATAAATGTGAAAATAAATAATATATTAAATTTAGTTAAAAATTAAAAAAAATAAAATCATTTTTATTTTAAAGTCAAGAATTAACTATAATTTAAAAAATATATATAATTTTTTCAACTTTAATTTAATTATTAGATTTATTTTGGTGATTTAGATGCTTTTATGTGTCTAAAGTGTGTCGTGTTCGAGTCCCTTAATTCATATTTTTTTTTTTTTTTTTTTGCCATTAACAAAACAATACAAACATATAATATATTACATAATCTATGTCACAAAACCGCACCTAGTGCAATGGTAAAGCAACACGTTTTACATTAGGGACTCCCATGTTTGAATCCTGCTAGATGCATTGTCATCTTTTTTTATTTTCTTCTTTTAATTGGGTGATGACATATAATTATAGAAAAAAATTAATAGCAATGACATCCTCTTCGTTAGATTTTAATAGTAAGTGGTTTAATTAAAATCACTTAAATAGTTATATAATAAAATTGTCAAAATTAAAAGTATGGCGGTCAATTAACATCAACTCTATAATTAAATAGTTATCTGTGTAGTTTACCCTATTGTTCGGCCAGAAACGATACGTGATGAGTTTGTGTTTGATCCTGGCGAAGTTATCCAAAGTTGTAAAAAAATAATGGGAAGACACTAAAATTTAGTGTGGAAAATCCTTTCGAAAAAACTACGAATAGAAAAGGACAATTTCACTCATGTCTGGAAAAGAAGAATAGAGGAATGTGCCTAGCACGATCTGTGAGTTATTTAACTATGTATATTTTAACCCTTAATTAATTAATCAAAGTATCTATTTATAATGATATACATTTGATTACAAAAGAATTCTAATCAAACTAAATTTTTTATATTGAAACGAAATATAGTTGTACACATATATTTATGTACATATATTTATGTACGGGCACTAATTGTTGAAACGTGTACCGTACTTCAACCATATATCTTATTTTTTTGATTTTATTTTCATCAGATTAGTTATATTGTAATCTTTTCAAATCGAGACAAAACAAAATTCGGTTCACAACTTCAAATCATTGATTTTCATAAAACATGAAAGTTCTTTAATTACTTCCCAGCGCGTTAATTTTTATCATCTTGTGTGAGGGTTATCTGTTCAAATAAAAGTTTGGTTTCATTAATTGACATAAAGATGGTATCACCATGACGTAAGATTAGAGTTTCATTTAATTATATCTAGGTTTTTGTTTTACTCGATGGCTAATCCTTACTTTGGATTATCTAATTCTTGAGGTACAAATTATTTAGAGGTCTAGTAGGGGAAAACACTCTAATTTCGTTTTTATACTTCAATGGTTTATATATAATAGGCCCTTATATTTTTTTTATAATCTTTAAACAATTTAGGTCAAAAAACTTTTCTCCTCCCACCGCTTATCTCCATAATATAATTATTACTTCTTAGTTTCTTTGCCTAATTAGCAGAGGCACTAACTTTAGTGTTGGTTGTCAACTGCCGGTGATTTATATTTATTTTTATTTTTTTATATTTGGTTCTATTTGTTTTGCTTTTTTTTTTCGTACATCTTGTTACACTTTCCTCTGCCTTTGTGGCAAATTAGATACTAAACTTGATAAGTTTGGTTAAATTTGTTCTTGTATTTTTTTGGGGTCATATTGGCCTCTTAATTTCTAAGTGCAATAAAAAGTTCTGTGTCAAATTACTAAAATTGTCAAATTTAAGGATTAAATTGATAAAAAAAAGTTTAACGATCAATTTGACTAAAATTGTTGAGTTTAGGGGCCAAAATTGATAAGATAACTTAGGGGATGTTGAAAGATCTCTTGATTTCTCAACCGCAATTCTCAAAAATTGAAAATATATTATTTTTCTCGATATATATGTATCGTTTTAGTCTTGAAATTTTGTTTTTTGACCTTTAAAGGGTTTAAGAATACCTCGACTGAGGAGAGTACCATTCATAATCATGTCTAGTTTATTGTGATTTGCCTCGAATGTTGAACCGCTATGTGATTTCACCCTGATTGATTTAGGTGGAGAGTCATGATAATCCAATTAAAGGATATGAAGACTTGAAGGACCAAAATGGAGAAATTGAAGAACTTGGAGGATCAAAGTGGAAACATGAACGGAATTGGAATACAAGTGGCGTCAGTGAGGATCAAACTCGAGCCCTTAGCAAAGGTTATAAGGATTTTGGACCCAACCATGACATTGGATCCTCGTAACTTCCTACCCAAACCAATCGAAATATAATTAGTTAGGTTCTGATTTGAGTTATTTTAAATTTTAGTTTGTGAGCATTTTTTATGCTCCAGTCTAATAACATTTGTCTTAGATCAGTATTTGTGTGATAAATATAATTTTTGTGATTTAATATTAAATATGTTAATAATAAATGTCAACACTTTTGATATTTATTTTACTAGAAATAATATTTTAAGATTAAAACTATTTAAAATATTAATAGAATGACTTTATTTAATTTCACACTAATAATGTATTAAATATAAACTCCCACTTTTGATTTCCCTTTACCCACCGGTTCCTCTCAAAAGAAAAAAAAAAGTTGTATTTGGGTGCATTAAAATAACAAAAAGCACAAAACACAGACTTTACACCCCCAAGCTTTAAAAAGTAAAAGAAGTAAACACTAGTCCCCCATTAAAGCTTGAACCAAAAGCTACAATATCTTTCTCCCTCGCTTACATGTCTTAGGTGAAGCCGAAAGCCTAAACATAAAAACTAAAGGCAGCAGAGGCTATGAGCTATCGGCTATCCAACCGAGGGCCAGATTTTTAGTCTGCCAACGTCGGGTTTCATTTTTCTACCAGCTTCCTAGCAGTGGTCCTGCAAACCACATGACATGACCTTTGGAAGCTTTGCAGCTGCAGCTGCTGCATAGTCTTGTTTCAAACAGCCTTTCGGCCGATCCAATGATTAAAATAATGAACAGTCAGAAGTGCACTCATCTCATATGTGTTTGCAGCCTGCAAAATAGTTTATAAAATTTCAAAGTAAAAGGAGAAATCATTGTTACTTTGAGAAGACTTCCACGGCGGAAGAGTCCCATTTTGAAGGGAATCTCTCTTTCTCTCACCATGTGCGGTGTGCCACTAGAGGACACATAGCCCCCCCTTGTGACTTGACTTTACTGCAATATTTTTTCAACTTTGGATCAGTGGAAAAACCAAAAGGCATTATCAGATGACTTTTCTCTCTTCCCATCAACTTGTTGTTTACTATAATGCAGCCTGCAGGTGAGTTAGGAGCTTGACAAATCCATTTCACATGTTGGTTTTTTTCTTCAAGGTTGAATTAGGTTTCATATCATTGAATGCCTACTTGTTTATTGCCAACACCACACCAGTGGTGGTTGAGTTCAATTTCTTAACTTTGTCTTTGTTAGACAGTTTGTCAAATCTGTTTGGTCACATTATCCTCTAGTCAGCCTAGATAATAGATAATTAGGTGACCAATTTTCTAAATCTCCCAAATTTGGATTCTATATGATAACAATGTTCATAAAATGACAATGAGATGTATCAAGGTGAAGAACCAAAGCTAAATTGCAGAACTACAAGCAACACAGACAAAGCATTGAACTAAAAGAGATCAATGAACTCACAATCAACTGTTAAAACCAATTCAGACTGCCTGTATGAACAACTGTTTGGAACCAATTAGGTATCCCCTGAAACACAAGGTCTCTAAATTTCCCTTTCTTTGGATCATATGACACCAAAACCCTGTTCTTATACTCCAACAACACTTCCCCATTCTCAAGCAAGCAGAGAACTCGAACAACTTTACCATTCGAACCGTTGTTCTTCCATATCTTCATCGGTCTATGTCGATCCGAGTTTAGCTTCAAACACTTGGGCATGTAAGCTCCAATGGTGAACTCTTTTGCCCAAGATTCCTTCACATTGTAACACTTCATAACCCATATCTCCAACTTCCCATAATTCCCATACACAGCAACTGCAAGACGACCTCGTAAAACAGACAGATGGAAGTTACACCTGTTGAGACCACCGCAATCCGGTTTCGGGACTTCCCTGAATTGTTCATCGGCTAAGTCGAACGATATAATCCGGCGAGCCGGATGGTATCGTCTCGGCCTACTTACCCAATGAAGCCTTCCGTCAACCAAAGCCTCTGAAGGCCGCCTTACGAACTGATACGACACTTTCCCTAGACTCCTCCATGAAGAGGTTCCTAGTGTGAAAATCTGAACATCCGATTGCGGATAAACGGTTCTTCGGGCACGACCGTAAGTATAATTACTAGTGTTCCTGTAGTAAACTATCTTAACTACCTTGTATTCCTTTGTTTCCGGATGGAATCCGAATCCGAAAACGAGTTCTTGATCAGGGTATTGTCTAGATTTCGGTAGCTCTATGAAATCCATGGTGAAAGGATTGTGAACAAAAAGTGAATCGTTGTACAATGAGTCAGACAAGCATAACAAACCATTACAGGATCCTACAACATCAAATTCAGGCATGGTAGCTTGGAAAGGTACATATAACCGCTTTACCTTCTCTTTGTCTTGGTTGTGAGCCGATAAATCCAGAAAATAAAGCAGGTTTCTTATAGGAAAATCACAGTGAAGGATAAGGCACGGATCATTTCCATCGGCTTTCAAGGAAAGAAGCATGTCGGCGAGAACAGGGTCTTGAGCTAAGGCACGCCATCGTCTACACACGAACTTGAACTGCACCAAAGACGTGATCGGCAGCCTCGAAAGTATGTCGACGATGATCTCGTTCGGAAGGGTTTCCATCGCTGTCGGCTGCTGATCATGTTGTGTCTTGGTTTTCCTTCTTTTGGCATGCTTTTCATGGTCCAAATCCATGGCTGACGGATTCAGAGGACACATGAGGTTACAAATTTTGGAGATGAAAAAGAGGAGGGTTGAAGATAAACATGGTGGACTTTGTTGGGATCAAATTGATACTAAGAAAGGAGAGACGAAACCGAAAGGAAATTAATTAAATAATGTTTTTGTGTGAAAAAAAAAACCATGAATGAACCGAGTTTGTAGAAAAAGATAAAAAAGAGAGGATGAATTAGATAGACACGACGATCTGCACCGTCCAGTTAATTAAGTATAAATTGCAGAAGAAAAAAAGCAAATTTTATGAATCAATTCCATGTCAATATAAAGATGGCCCCTACTGATACTGACCCTCCAACATATTAACTCTTGAATATTGGGACACGTCATATGCTTCTTATTCAAAACCCAAGTGCCTCTTTCTTTATGTAACATATAAGTTGTAAACTACCTTCAAGCCCATCAAGATTTAAATTACGGTCGTATTTTTAATTGTAATATGTTTATCACGATTATAGACATAATATAAGTTATTGCAGTTACAATTCGCTATTGAAATCTTTACTTTCAATCACATGATGCTATATGTCTCTATTTGATTGTATATGATTAGAGTCAATTAGATCAATAGTGGCATAATTAAGGAGAGATTCGAACCTAGAATATATGAGTTTTAGACTAGGAGGACTCCTAACAACTAAAACGAACTTAACATTTAATTTATATTTGATAAATATTATATATATATATTAATTTGAAATTTTATATAACTTAAAATATACTTGTTTTTATCTTGCATTGAAAACATATTTTTAAGTTAAGATTAAAATTGGATAATTTTATTAAATAAATATTAGATTGAATAATATTTTTAAATTAAGATAAGAATAAAATGTGTTTTTAAGTTAAGATAAGAATACAATTTATTTTTAAGTTGAGATAAAAATACAATATATTTTTTATAGTTAAGATAAAGAATAAAATATATTTTTAAAATTAAGATTATATAGTATATATTAGTTGAGATTAAAAAATAAATATATTTTTAAATTAAGATATCTATAAAATGTTATCAAATACAATTTTGCTTGACTATCCCGTCATTAATTTCGTCAACAAATTAATGAACGGTAATTTGATTAAAATTATTTTAATAGTTTAATGGCCTAATAGAAAAAAATTATAATTTAGTGATCAAAATAAAATCAGACCAATAATTAATGGCCTTGAAGTTAATTACCCATTAAAATTTTACGTTCCGTAACCTAAAATTAGGTAGACTGTTGAAGCAGCAGTTTACATCTAACATCTGTGGCGAGTGTACCAATAACCAAAGGGGCGTTATTTTATGGGACAGTCAAAACACATTTTCCAGGAAGTTAATTACATATTTTCCAGCTGTTTACACTTTGTCTTTTTACTTTCCCTAAACCCCACAAAAATAAATTTTAACCCCCCAAGTCTCAACTACCGTTTCCGCAACAACAGGAAAAAATGGGTTACGTTTATTTATGTAATAAGAATGATCTATACTGACCTACAACTTGCTTTGAAAGAAAGAATACTACTCTTCAAAGAAAATACAGAGTCAGGACAAGGGCTAAGTTAGAAAAACAGCCCATCGAAGATTATGCAAAAAAAAAAAAATACCTCTTTCAGTTAGAGGTGACAAACGGGTTATTCAGATTGAGTTCGGTTCGAATCAAGTTTAATTTCGGTTCAGTTCGGATAAGTTTAATTTCAGTTCAGTTTGGATCAGGTCACATCAGTTTAGTTAATTTTTGGGTCTGTTAATTTCGGGTCGGGTTGAAATCGGTTCAATGAAAGATCAATATGTTTCAGTCGGGTTTTTAAGTCGGATCAGCTTCTTAAACTCATATATTGCTTTATAAAGCTATTATACTTGACTTTTTTGTGTGTTGTGCGACGAGTCACATCAAATCTTTCATTGTTTCTTTTAATATCTTTTATTTATTTCGGGTTGCCTTCGGTTCGGGTTATTTTCGGTTGAAAATCGGTTCGAGTCCATTCTGTTATGTTGAAAAATCAGATCGGGTCTATATTGATTCAACTAAAAATCGGGTCAGTTTCAATTCGATTCGGTTTGTTTCGAAATTTGAATCAAGTTCGAATTATCGTGTTCGGGTCGATATCAAATCTCAGATCGGGTCAGTTTGCCACATCTACTTTCAGCCCACATAAGATAAACTTGTGTTTAGCAAAAAGTGAGCTTTAAATTCGCGCTTAGCTAAAAGCGGGTTATGTATAAAAAAAATATTGGTAAATTATTATTTTTTATTATCTACCTACTCAATACAAAACTCATGTTTAGCTAAGCACAACTCATTTGACTAAACGCGAATTTCATCCTACGTGGGCTGAAAGATGTGTTTTCTACGTAATTTTAATTTGGAGTTGTTTTCTAAATATTTATTTAAAAAGTATATTGAGTTAATTTAGCCCAGGACAAGATTCATGTGGCTCGGGCTTAGGCTTACCTCATGCCATGACTCCTACTGCCCGTCTTTTTTTCTCCAGTAATGTCAAATTTATTAGTATTAAAATTGTAATTATATCAACTATTTTAGTTGCTTCCTCTCACCTTAATTAGAATGGAGTTTATTTTTCATTCATAGTAAGCAATAACATAAGTTATTTGTTATATGATTGTTGCTTCAATAGATTCTTTGTATTAAATGAATCATAAAATTGTGTTAAATTAATACAAATTACGTAGTGGTTACTAATATGAGTTTAACGATCTTTCTTCCATTATTTTTCTTTGCTACCTGAGTACAAATGTCAATCCTCTTCGTCTCATCATTTTTCTTTCTTCCATTATTTTTTTATTTTTTGTTTGATCATTTATGTTTTTTTTCTTATGTTTATTCACTATTTATGTTGAGCTAATTTGATGTTGATAGATAATTCGACCACTAATGATATTTATTTACATAACTATTTTACAAATCTATGATTTTTTATACATGTAGAATTTCTTTTTCTTTATTTAACTTTAACGAGGCTTTATATTTTGTAACCCCCTCGTCCCGGTCTGGCCGGATGACCAGTCCGAGTGAGCTACACGGGGAAAACCGAGTGAAAACTCCCTAAGGAACTCTCCCTCGGTTAGCGTCCCTATTTTTTTTTTAATCTTGTTTAGATGAGAGTTACATCCTAAGTGATCATACAGCGGAACAATATTTACGAAACAATCAATCGAACCCAAACTAACACTTAAGAGCCCATTTTTAAAGTTGAACTGCAGGCGGTATCGATACCCTTAAGGGGTATCGATACCCCTTTGACTAGGTCAACAGGGTTTGGTCAACCTGAGGAGACAGTATCGATACCCCAATTGAGGGTATCGATACCCTCCCCTAAAGTTGACTTCCCACGGTCAAAGCCAAGACAACGGTATCGATACCCTAAAGGTCAGTATCGATACCGAAATCGACAGTGGCTCCAGTGGCCAAAAAGGTATCGATACTCCCCTCGAGTATCGATACACGAGGCCTGAAACCACAGGGTAGTATCGATACCAGATCAACGGTATCGATACCCCAGCTACGAAACTGCAGGTTTGAGCTGATTTAGAGCACAAGAAGCCCCTAAATCCCTCTAACACTTCAACCAACACACTATCATCAATCCCTAAGGCAAGCCAACCATACAAGCATACATATTTAAGCCAAGGAAGTCAATCAAATGTGGATTTAAGCATTCATACCTAGCATTCTAGTTAAAGAGCAATTCATACAATATTGGCATACTCAAAACACAAAGGACCTTAAAAGGAACAAGGCATCTTGAAAGGTTTGCATTCATACACTATGCAACCTAAACATTCTAAAACATGCCATCAAACATCAAACATTCAACATAGTATAACATGCTTACAAACCCATGATCAAACCAAAAATAACATCAATCAGATGAGTCACACACGCTCATACAAAGACCCTTGCCACATTGCTAGCTATTACAAAATTGATAACCATACTTGAGCTACAAACTTGGATGCCCTTCTTGCCTTGCCTCGAGCTAACACCACGCTAATGATCTGCATTGTTGAACATTGAGAGCGTAAGCTATAAGCTTAGTGAGGGTGCTCTAAAACGAAAACAACAACAATGCAGGGCTCAAGCATGTAATCCTAATCTCATACATATCAAGCATTGCATATAACCAAGTAGACCTAGCTAGTCTTTCAAGTGGCAAATATGGTCTCTCAATCCTAGCAAGATTTAAACATCAATATAGATCATCATGCAACAACACCATATGCCTCAATCACATATCACCATCATATATCACAACACATGAACAAGTTAATTGGCCACTTTAATTACCCCGATTGTGCGGATTTAAACCTTGACAACACTTTACCTCGGTGGGATTCCACTCATCACCGGACCTTGCATGTGCGGGATTCCACTCATCGCCACATGCCCTACGGATGGGATTCCACTCATCATCCCGTAGAAATACAATAAGCTTCCGGTGGAATGCTACATCACCGTACTCCTCCTTGATGACTTAACGCCATCAAGGCCACGTACGTTTTGACTCAATTTGTGTGCACACTATCCTAATGATCGATCATTTACAACCAGTAATTATTTAGTGCCAATTATTATAACCACAACATGTATCACCAACCACATATCATCAACACATTCATGCTCAACACATATATCCACACCATGATATACATATACATGCACTATATAATCACAAGCATTTGAGCATAGTCATCAAGCACATAGCATTCAAGGAAATTAGACTAAGTTAACTACTTGGATTAAAAGGAAGTGGCCTACCAAGCACACTTGCACACACACACACTACTCATGCTCGAACCAACTTTAAAACAAGTTTAGACCACTCACCGCCCTTCCTTAGCAAATCGAACAATCCTCCTACGCACCCGGATTCGGTCCCAAAGCTCCTTCAACGTTTCCCCTTGCTTCTAGCCAAGCAAAACACACTTATTACACCACAAATCAATGCTAAAGCTCAACTATCAATTCACTTCACAAACATAAACCAAATTTCACAAATTCCCCAAACCACAAAATCTTCCAAAACTCAATTTTCGTGCTTCCCAAAACCCTTGCTGAAAAACCCACTTCCAAACACCCAAATGGCTTCCCAAGCATCCCAAAACACCCTCCTTACCTAGGTAGACCATCAGCCCCTTATTTACAACATTAAACCTCCCAAAAACCTAAGTTTTCTTACTCTAAAATCTACCTCAAGAGCATGCTACGAATTTTTTACCCAAATTCGACCAAATTGACATATGTTACACTTTTTAACATGATTAACTAAAACCCCAACATGATTTAACAAAACGAATTAAAAAGCCCCACCAAAAACCCCAAATTTCATATGAACCCTAATTTTCAAAACCCAATATTTTTGAAATCCAAGACCATGGTTAGATAGAGGTTGAAGAGGAGAGTTAGAAAACATAATTACCTTTGAAAAACGTCTTGGATTGAGGAAGAAAATGAATGGAATAGTGTTTGTAGTGTTGGGAGAGTTTGTAAGTAGGAGATGGCTAATTTGACGTGAAAAGGGGGGATGGGGGAAAGAGAAGATGACTTTATTTTTAAAGTTGTCTTGCTTTTAAGAGTTTTGGGTCAAATCGCGATATAGGTCCCTCCCTTCTTATTTAAGCTCAATTAGGTCATTACTAGAAGTTGAATTATTTTTAATTAAATTTAATTTGACTCGAGTTAAAACCCGGTTAACTCCTAGGCCCAAAACACGGGTGTTACAACTCTCTCCCACTTAAGGAATTTCGTCCCCGAAATTACCTGACTGAAAGAGATACGGAAACTGCTTTTCCATATCCTCCTTCCTCTCCCAAGTGGCCTCGTCCACACCTCTACGTTGCCACCGCACCTTTACTAACTCAATAGATCTACCCCTCAACACTTTACTGTCAGAAGCTAAGATCTCCACTGGCTCTTCTTCATAAGTCAAATCCGGATTCAATTCAATTTCTTCTACGGGCATAACATGTGATGGATCGGACCTATACTTACGAAGCATGGATACATGGAACACATCGTGTATCTTCTCTAACTCGGATGGCAAACGTAACTGATAAGCAACGGGACCAACCCTCTTCACGATCTCATACGGTCCTATGTACCTCGGACTCAATTTCCCTTTTCGGCCGAATCTCATCACTTTTTCCACGGAGACACCTTCAAGAACACCTTCTCACCCACTGAGAACTCAACTTCCTTTCTCTTCAAATCGGCATAGGACTTCTGCCTATCCGAAGCAGCCTTCAAGCGATCACAAATCAATTTTACCTTGTCGGTTGTCCCTTTTAGCAAATTCGGCATAGGTAACAGTTTCTGTCCTACCTCGGCCCAACACACTGGAGTTCTACACTTTCGACCATACAAGGCCTCATATGGAGCCATCTGAATGCTCGACTGAAAGCTGTTGTTGTACGCAAACTCTACTAGAGGCAGATGCTTCTCCCAAGTACCCTGAAAGTCAATGATACAACATCGCAACATATCCTCTAAGATCTGAATAACCCTCTCTGACTGACCATCTGACTGAGGATGATAAGAAGTGCTGAAGTTCAAACGGGTACCCAAAGCTGTATGCAGACACTCCCAAAATCTAGAAGTAAACCGCGGATCCCTATCTGACACAATGGACTTCGGCACTCCATGTAACCTCACAATCTCACCAATGTACAAATCGGCCAATCTATCTAAGGTGTAAGTAGTGTTGACTGCCAAGAAGTGAGCACACTTCGTAAAACGATCCACTATCACCCAAACTGAGTTCTTCTTCGTAGGTGTCAAAGGCAAACCCGAAACAAAAT
Source organism: Hibiscus tridactylites (assembly GCA_958450335.1). Taxonomy (NCBI): domain Eukaryota; kingdom Viridiplantae; phylum Streptophyta; class Magnoliopsida; order Malvales; family Malvaceae; genus Hibiscus; species Hibiscus tridactylites. The sequence goes on along the minus strand of OY288272.1, from coordinate 3,707,689 downwards.
CCATGGTGATGTTCTCCCATTTCCATTCCGGAATTCTCAACGGCTGTAACAATCCTGAGGGAACCTGATGTTCCGCCTTCACCCTCTGACACACTAAGCACTTACTCACAAAGTCGGCTACATCCCTCTTCAATCCAACCCAAAAGTACTCATTCTTCAAGTCACGGTACATCTTCGTACTTCCTGGATGCATAGCAAACGGACTACTGTGGGCTTCAGTCAAGATCGTACGTCTCAAATCACTGTCTTCAGGCACAACTATTCTGTCTTTGAAACATAAGACCCCATCGGAACTGAAACTGTAGTCTGAAGATCTACCTTCGGCTATATCTTGCACGTGAGGTGCCAAAGATCTATCTAAGAGCTGTTTCTCTCGAATCATCTGACCCAGAGTAGGTCTAACCTGAAGCTCGGCTACTAAGACACCATCCCCGGACAAACTCAATCTAGCAAACATGGCTCTCAAGTCCACGGCCACCTTCCTACTCAATGCATCGGCCACTACATTGGCCTTACCCGGATGATACTCAATAGTAAGATCATAGTCCTTTAGCAACTCTAACCATCTACGCTGTCTGAGATTCAAATCTCGCTGAGTCATAATGTACTTTAAACTCTTGTGGTCGGTATATACTGTGCATTTCTCACCATACAAATAGTGCCTCCAAATCTTCAGAGCAAACACAACTGCAGCTAACTCTATGTCATGGGTCGAATAGTTACGCTCATGAGTCTTCAATTGTCTTGAGGCATAAGCCACTACTCTTCGGTCTTGCATCAGAACACATCCTAACCCTACATACGAGGCATCACTATAAATCACATAGTCCTTCCCGAACTCAGGCTGAATCAAGATCGGTGCTTGGGTCAAAGCTTCTTTCAATTTTTCAAAGGCTCTCTGTCTTGCATCTGTCCACTCAAACTGAACGCTCTTCTGTAGTAGCTGTGTCAACGGAGCGGCTAATTTCGAGAAACCTTCCACAAACCTTCTATAGTATCCGGCTAAGCCTAGGAAGCTACGTACTTCTGTCACTGACTTCGGTTGCTTCCACTCAACAATGGCTTCAATCTTCTTCGGATCAACTCTAATGCCTTCAGCTGACACTACATGTCCTAAGAAGACTACCTCTCGTATCCAGAATTCACACTTGCTGAGCTTCGCATACAACTGATGGTCTAGCAAAGTCTTCAAAACAAGTCTCAAGTGTCGGTCATGGTCTTCTTCAGTTCGCGAGTACACCAAAATGTCATCAATAAATACAACCACAAACTGATCTAGATACTGATGAAAAATCCTATTCATCATGTCCATGAAAGCTGCCGGTGCATTAGTCAACCCAAATGGCATGACTAAAAACTCATAGTGTCCATACCTAGTCCTAAAGGCCGTCTTCGGTACATCAACCTCTCTAACCTTTAGCTGGTAGTAACCTGATCTCAAATCAATCTTCGAAAAGACAGACGCCCCTCTCAACTGATCAAACAAGTCATCAATTCTAGGCAACGGATATTTGTTCTTCACTGTCAACTGATTTAACTGTCTGTAATCTATGCACATTCTCATACTCCCATCTTTCTTCTTCACAAACAATACTGGTGCACCCCAAGGTGAAGAACTAGGCCTAATAAAACCTCTATCTGTCAATTCTTGCAACTGAGTCTTCAACTCTTTCAATTCTTTCGGTGCCATACGATACGGTGCAATCGAAACAGGAGCTGAATCGGAATAAGTCTCAATGCTGAACTCTACCTCTCTGTCCGGTGGTAACCCTGGCAATTCTTCCGGGAACACACTAGGAAAATCACATACTGTCCGGATGTCCTGAGGTCTAACCTCACTCATGTTAGGGTTCATCACACACGCTAAGTATGCTTCACACCCCAACTCCACTAACCTCTTAGCCTCTAACACTGAAACCACATTGGACAAGAACTTCACATTCTCACCCACCACTACAATCTCATAGTCATCTGTGAGCTTCAAAGAAATCCGCTTAGTTTCAAAATCTATCCTAGCTCTATGCTCCGTGAGCCAGTCCATACCCAGAATCACATCAAAACCATAGAAGGGAAGTTCCATCATATCCATCGGAAACAAATGCCCCTGAACCATCAACGGACACCTTCGGTACATTTTCCTAACCACTATCGTGTCCCCAAAGGAACTAGTAACACTAACTCCTACCTCTAACAACTCACAAGGCAAATTCAAGGATCGTGCATGCTCACTCAATATGTAGGAATGTGTAGACCCAGAGTCAATCAAAGAAAGCGAACCCAAAGACTGTATCGAGAAGTTACCTGCGATCACATCGGTGTCATGCTGCTCCCCGCGCTGTGCGTAAACCCTAGCCTGTCCTCCGCCCTCCGGCTGGACTGCAACAACATGAGCTAAATTCCTCTGACCATCGTTCCTCGGCTGGAAGTTACCTCTACCGCGCCCGCGGCCTCTCTGAAAATCATTGGCTCTAGCAGGAGCCTGAGCTGGTGCCTGACCCACCTGATGCGGACAGTCACGCCTAATGTGGTCTCTAGCACCACAACTCCAACAAGAGTGATAATTTCCCCAACACTCACCGGTGTGGTTCCTCCCGCAGGAAGCACATGTGGGCAACTTCCCACCAGCTCTCTGGCCCTGGTGGCCCCTACCGTGGTTACTGCCACCACGCCTATGATCATACTGATGCCGGTTGTCCCGATGCCTCTTGGCATCTCCTCTATCAAAGTTGCTGGACCTCTTACCTGAACTAGATCCACCTGACCGCCTGGTCAAACTCAAACTGTGCTCCAAGTCCTTGGCCCTCGAGACCAAGACATCAAAATCAATGTAATCAGAAGCTAGAGTATAAGTCTTGATCTCCTCATTCAGCCCATATCGGAAGCGGTTACAACGCTCCACCTCAGTAGGTACAAGTTCAGGTGCATACTGACTCAGTCTGACGAATCGGATCTCATAATCAGTCACGGACATACTCCCCTGAGACAATGCCATAAACTCTCTTCCTCTCATCGAGGTATCGCGGACCCAAATACTTCTTCCGGAAAGCTGTCTCAAAGAACTCCCAAGTGATCTCGGTCTCATCCATCCCCGAAGTAACGGTGACCCACCAGGTGTAGGCATCACCCTGAAGCAGGGACTCAACACATCCCAACTTGCGCTCACCAGTACATCCCATCTGAGCAAGAATACGGACGGTCTTCTCAAACCACAACTCTGACCTCTCCGGGGTAGCACCTCTAAACTCTTCGGCCCCAAGGCCCCGAAGTCTCTCTAATGGTAATCCGGTGCCCTCACCCTGATGATGAGCTGTCTGACCTCCAGCTACTGCAGCCTGGAATGCCCCGGCTATTGCCTGAACCAACGGAGCTAAGTCAATCCCGGCCGGTCCTTGGCCACCTTGGCCACCTTGGCCTTCTTGTGGTCCAATTCTTCTGGGCCCGGCCTCGCCTCCCACTCCCGGTGGAGGAGGTGGTGGTGGTGGAGGTGGTGGAGGAGCTCCAACTCCAACCACTGGCTCTCCCACTTGAGCCTCAACTCTCACAACTGGCTCAACTCTCGGAGCCTCTGCCCGTGGTTCCGGTCGAACCATCCTAGGCCTCCCACGTGGTCTCATGGTTCAACTAGCAAGGTAAAACTACAACAAGAAACAGATAAGGATTACGTTAGTCAAAGCAAGGGTCCAATAGTGCTCAAGTATTCCTCTTTCAAAAATCCTTTTTAAATTAAGTAGTAGTAGCAATGGGCACACACTCACACGAGACACGACCATTCATGCATTCAAAACATCATACGATCAATCAAGCATCAAGGATTCATGGCAAATCATGCATCGAACAACACAAGCATTTAACACGTTAATCTTACCTCACTTACCTGCCCGAGGTCTCGGTAACCTCAGGCTCTGATACCAACAAATGTAACCCCCTCGTCCCGGTCTGGCCGGATGACCGGTCCGAGTGAGCTACACGGGGAAAACCGAGTGAAAACTCCCTAAGGAACTCTCCCTCGGTTAGCGACCCTATTTTTTTTTATTTTAATCTTGTTTAGATGAGAGTTACATCCTAAGTGATCATACAGCGGAACAATATTTACGAAACAATCAATCGAACCCAAACTAACACTTAAGAGCCCATTTTTAAAGTTGAACTGCAGGCGGTATCGATACCCTTAAGGGGGTATCGATACCCCTTTGACTAGGTCAATAGGGTTTGGTCAACCTGAGGAGACAGTATCGATACCCCAATTGAGGGTATCGATACCCTCCCCTAAAGTTGACTTCCCACGGTCAAAGCCAAGACAACGGTATCGATACCCTAGAGGTCAGTATCGATACCGAAATCGACAGTGGCTCCAGTGGCCAAAAAGGTATCGATACTCCCCTCGAGTATCGATACACGAGGCCTAAAACCACAGGGTAGTATCGATACCAGATCAACGGTATCGATACCCCAGCTACGAAACTGCAGGTTTGAGCTGATTTAGAGCACAAGAAGCCCCTAAATCCCTCTAACACTTCAACCAACACACTATCATCAATCCCTAAGGCAAGCCAACCATACAAGCATACATATTTAAGCCAAGGAAGTCAATCAAACATGGATTTAAGCATTCATACCTAGCATTCTAGTTAAAGAGCAATTCATACAATATTGGCATACTCAAAACACAAAGGACCTTAAAAGGAACAAGGCATCTTGAAAGGTTTGCATTCATACACTATGCAACCTAAACATTCTAAAACATGCCATCAAACATCAAACATTCAACATAGTATAACATGCTTACAAACCCATGATCAAACCAAAAATAACATCAATCAGATGAGTCACACACGCTCATACAAAGACCCTTGCCACATTGCTAGCTATTACAAAATCGATAACCATACTTGAGCTACAAACTTGGATGCCCTTCTTGCCTTGCCTCGAGCTAACACCACGCTAATGATCTGCATTGTTGAACATTGAGAGCGTAAGCTATAAGCTTAGTGAGGGTGCTCTAAAACGAAAACAACAACAATGCAGAGCTCAAGCATGTAATCCTAATCTCATACATATCAAGCATTGCATATAACCAAGTAGACCTAGCTAGTCTTTCAAGTGGCAAATATGGTCTCTCAATCCTAGCAAGATTTAAACATCAATATAGATCATCATGCAACAACACCATATGCCTCAATCACATATCACCATCATATATCACAACACATGAACAAGTTAATTGGCCACTTTAATTACCCCGATTGTGCGGATTTAAACCTTGACAACACTTTACCTCGGTGGGATTCCACTCATCACCGGACCTTGCATGTGCGGGATTCCACTCATCGCCACATGCCCTACGGATGGGATTCCACTCATCATCCCGTAGAAATACAATAAGCTTCCGGTGGAATGCTACATCACCGTACTCCTCCTTGATGACTTAACGCCATCAAGGCCACGTACGTTTTGACTCAATTTGTGTGCACACTATCCTAATGATCGATCATTTACAACCGGTAATTATTTAGTGCCAATTATTATAACCACAACATGTATCACCAACCACATATCATCAACACATTCATGCTCAACACATATATCCACACCATGATATACATATACATGCACTATCTAATCACAAGCATTTGAGCATAGTCATCAAGCACATAGCATTCAAGGAAATTAGACTAAGTTAACTACTTGGATTAAAAGGAAGTGGCCTACCAAGCACACTTGCACACACACACACACTACTCATGCTCGAACCAACTTTAAAACAAGTTTAGACCACTCACCGCCCTTCCTTAGCAAATCGAACAATCCTCCTACGCACCCGGATTCGGTCCCAAAGCTCCTTCAACGTTTCCCCTTGCTTCTAGCCAAGCAAAACACACTTATTACACCACAAATCAATGCTAAAGCTCAACTATCAATTCACTTCACAAACATAAACCAAATTTCACAAATTCCCCAAACCACAAAATCTTCCAAAACTCAATTTTCGTACTTCCCAAAACCCTTGCTGAAAAACCCACTTCCAAACACCCAAATGGCTTCCCAAGCATCCCAAAACACCCTCCTTACCTAGGTAGACCATCAGCCCCTTATTTACAACATTAAACCTCCCAAAAACCTAAGTTTTCTTACTCTAAAATCTACCTCAAGAGCATGCTACGAATTTTTTACCCAAATTCGACCAAATTGACATATGTTACACTTTTTAACATGATTAACTAAAACCCCAACATGATTTAACAAAACGAATTAAAAAGCCCCACCAAAAACCTCAAATTTCATATGAACCCTAATTTTCAAAACCCAATATTTTTGAAATCCAAGACCATGGTCAGATAGAGGTTGAAGAGGAGAGTTAGAAAACATAATTACCTTTGAAAAACGTCTTGGATTGAGGAAGAAAATGAATGGAATAGTGTTTGTAGTGTTGGGAGAGTTTGTAAGTAGGAGATGGCTAATTTGACGTGAAAAAGGGGGATGGGGGAAAGAGAAGATGACTTTATTTTTAAAGTTGTCTTGCTTTTAAGAGTTTTGGGTCAAATCGCGATATAGGTCCCTCCCTTCTTATTTAAGCTCAATTAGGTCATTACTAGAAGTTGAATTATTTTTAATTAAATTTAATTTGACTCGAGTTAAAACCCGGTTAACTCCTAGGTCCAAAACACGAGTGTTACATATTTTATAATCATAGAATTAGGTTAAAAATCATGGAATTAAATTAATTATTTCTTGATTAAACATTTAGACATTGTTTGCTACTTAAGGACAGATATCAATCCTCTCTGTGTCATCATTTTCTTTCTTCCACTTTTTATTTTTGATTTTTTTGTTTGACCCATTTATGTCTTTCATTTTTCACTCTTATTTACCGTATATGTTGATTTCAGGGATGGGCATAGTGGAGCTGGAAGAGACAGTTGCCTACCTTAAAATTTTAAAATTTTTATATAATTTAGAAAATTTTTAATAATTTTTCTATGTATTTCCTATTGAAAATCTATTTCGCCCCCTCCCCTAAAATTTTATAAATTCGTCCATCCTAGAATTTTAGAGGTTTGCCCCCCTAACTTAAAGTTTTGCGTCCGTCCCTGGTTGATTTGATTGATGTTGGTAGATCATTGGACTAGGGACGGACACAAAACTTTATGTTAGGGGGCGAACCTATGAAATTTTAGGATGGACGAACTTATAAAATTTTAGAGGGGCGAAAATAGATTTTCAATAAGAAATACATAGAATTTTTTTAATTCTAAATTATATAGAAATTTCAAATTTTTAGGGAGGACTACCCCCTCCAATCCCCTTCTTGATTCATCCCTGGATTCGACCACTGACATCTATACTTATTTATCTATTTTACAAATTTATAAAAATTCACGCACTCTTGTAAATTATGCTGCTCGAATCTATATAATCTAAAAAAAACATCATCATACTTTACTACTAAAATCATTCGATGGGTTCAAAATTTTAATTGATTATATAATATTATTTAAAAATATCTCTTATATATTTAATCAATTTAAAACTTAACGCTCTAAAATAAGTATAGTATATTCCAAATTTAATTGTTGATTTGTTATGTTAATCGTATATGAGTTGGGCAAATGGGTTAAGGAAATTTATTCCAGATTTCAGTCGGAATTTGGGACCAGATTTTGCTGGTGCAGTTTTTTAACCACATTAATTATCTCATTGGTGTTGTTGTTATTGGAGGACCCGAGGAATAGCGTGGTTGAACACGAACCCTAAATTTAAAAAATAATTTAATTGAAATTTTATTAAATAATTATTAATGGTATATTGAGTCTTTAAAAATAATAATCTTTATTAATTAATTTAATAATATTTAACATTATTCAGCATTAATAGTATTCGACGCACGTGATAGACTCATCTTAATTTTAAACATAAAAATCTCACATAATTTGATTATGAATTTATTGAGTTTTAAAGGGTTGTTCTTATCTACATATCACGTCAATTCTTGTCCAATTCTAACGGGAAGATTTAAAATGCATAATAAAGATCTTGTATATTTTTAATTGCGTAATGATTTTGTCACGGAGCCATAATTTTAAATATATCAAATAAATCTTTTTAATTTTATTTGTCAAATTAGAAATTCCACTATTAATAAATTATAATATTTTTTAAATATATTATTTTAATTTAGTGTTCTTTCATTTTATTAAAATTGTCACATATTAATTTGTAATCAAGTTTTGTTAATTTTAACTTCTTATTATTTAAACTTTATTATTGGTAAAAAACTAAAATATATATTTTAAAATATTTAATTAATTAAAATATTTAAAATAAATATAATTAAATTTATTGTTTTTAAAAATTAATAAATAACACATTTAATTGAAGGGAAAGAACATATGATTATACAAATTTTGATAACCTACTTAACGCGTCTCATCCAATAAGTCATAGTTGGAGAAAGATATTTGTATCCATTTTCAAGTAATCCAAAATAGTGGTCTTTACCAATCATTTGGCAATATCCTATTTTTTTAATAAATATTTTTATTAGATTAATTTCTAGAATGTTGTGGTTAAAACAAAAGTTTCTAGAATGTAGACACTTATTATTATTATTATTATTATTATTATTATTATTATTATTATTATTATTATTATTATTATTATTATTATTATTATTATTATTATTATTATTATTGTTGTTGTTGTTGTTGTTGTTAACCTTTTGATAATATACATACACTTAAACAACACGATTTGAACTCGTATTTCCTCAGATATTCATCATCTTAATTTACGAACCCAAACTTAATAACAAGTCCATATTTGTAGCATATCATGTGTTTTTATTAGTTATATGTCAAAATATCAAATATGTATATATGTAATATTGTATATTTTATATTACATCATCTTGCATATTTATAAATAGAAAATTCTACAACGTGAGACGAACACCGATGAACACCACTAATGATGAACACCGATGAACACTATTAAATTAATTAATAAAGATTTAAAATTTTAAAGAAACACCATACAATTAATAATTTTTTTAAAAAATTTAATTAAATTATTTTTTTATATATTAAAATTTTATTTTTTTAATAAGGGTAAATTATATATTTAGTACCTCACCTATTTTCGTATTTCTATTGAACCCTCATTATTTAAATATTATTTCAATTTAACCCTATTCTTTATAAAAAAATAATTTAACCCTTAACCCTCAACCTAAAACCCTAAACTATTAAACCTTAAACCCTTAAACTCTTAAACCATATACCATTAAAAATAATTTTACCATCATCGATTCAATTCAATTCAATGAATTGTTGAATTCTCCTAAAAAAAAATTCAATTAAATTATTTTTCATATACCATTACACACTCATTTTAAAGCTCATTCTGATATGCACGAAAGGGGTTAAGTTGACAAACCAAAAGAGATCCATCAGGACACAATCTTACAATATAAATTTTGATATCCAGGTTGCAGGTTCCAGCAAATCCTACATGCAAATTTGACCGACCATGGTATGCTCATCAGGACACAATCTTAAAATATGCACGACATGAATGTCTGATAAGATGCATGTTATAAAAGTGGTACCAAATTCCATAGCATTTGCAGGAAGAACGAATGAATTATCAAGTAGCAGAGGGGAAACAGGTCCGAAATACGGCGGATACCATTGATGCCAAAGAAAATACCACCAAACAAATAAATAATTTGGAACATGAAATAGTGAAGTACACCTCCGAATTCACATGCAAAGACTCCACCAAACAAATGAATCAATGATTATAAGCTGAAACAGGGAGTCGATTTGTTAATTTTCCATCACTAAATTACTTGAGCATATCTCCGAATGCAGAGCATAAATACCTGAAAGATAAAGTTGCGTCTTTCACAATCCCAAAACATATTGGCCCTGTTTGGTAAATAGCGGTTTGGGTAAAAATTAGAGGTTTGACGTATAATTAGAGGTTTGACTAGTCAAATCCGCTAATATTAATGTTTGGTAAATAGCGGATTGAAAGAGCGGATTTGGGTGAAAAAGCTAATTTTGAAAAAGCTCATATTATGAGCTTTTTGAGATTAGAGGTTTGATATTAGAGTTGTAATGACTCTTTTACCCTTAACAATTACCAAAAATCTCCAAATAACCTAAATTAAATAATAACATATTAAATATTGGACTTATTTGTTGTTACTACTAATTTATATGGTGACATTTGTAAGTTAATTTTATTTTTTTATTATCACATATTTATATGTGCATATAATTTTTTTAATAATTATATAAATAATAAATTAATATATAAATCTTTCAAATATGTTTAGAAAATTTATATTAAAAATAATTTTTACAAATCTAATTAATATTTATTAGATACAAAATATTCATAACTGATAAATTATTCAAACAAATATTGGATATAATCATGTCCTTATATGTCATTTTGTTTGTTTAAATAATCAAACATCTATCAACTATCAGTTAATTTTACCAAACACTTTTATACGATCAGCTAATACAATCCGCTAATCAAATCAGCTAATCCAATCAGCTATAAGCTATCAGCTAATGTAATCCGCTATCAGCTATCAGCTATCCGCTAATTACCAAACAGGACCATTCACTGTCCAATTTGTTTCCGCGGCAACCTTATCCCTTATTGTCGAAAAGCTAATTTGGTCTCTGGAAGTAAAACGGTCGACTTCATTGAACCAAAGACAAGTAAAACGGTCTACTTCATGGTGAAATTATTTTTAATGGTATATGGTTTAAGAGTTTAAAGGTTGAAGGTTTAATAGTTTAGGGTTTTAGGTTGAGGGTTAAGAGTTAAATTATTTTTTTATAAAGAATAGGGTTAAATTGAAATAATATTTAAATAATGAGGGTTCAATAGAAATACGAAAATAGGTGAGGTACTGAATATATAATTTACCCTTATTAAAAAAATAAAATTTTAATATATATAAAAAATAATTTAATTAATTTTTTTTAAAAAAATTATTAATTGTATGGTAGGTCCTTGAAATTTTAAATCTTTATTAATTAATTTAATAGTGTTCATCGGTGTTCATCCATGGGCGGAGCCACTAAGGTGAATGGGGTGTCTAATGACACCCAAAATTTTTTGGAAATCGTATTTTTCTATATAATTTGTATATGAAAAAATTAAAAAATATATAATTGACACCCATTTATAAATAAAATGACACCCTTAATAAATAAAATGACACCTCTTTATAAATAATTAATCCCTCTTAAATACCGTTCAAAAAAATGACACCCCTTATAAAAATTTCTGGCTCCGCCCCTGTGTTCATCATTAGTGGTGTTCATCGGTGCTCGGCGCACGTGGTAGACTTATCCTTATAAATATATCTATTTTTTATTAAATAAAAATATATTAAACGTTTATATCGGGATTCGAACCCATACAAAATGAGGCAAGATGAATATCCTTAGTCATTAAACTATAGTAGATCTCTATAAATATGTATATTTCTATCGATATATTCTCTTTTATCATAACATATTCAAAATTATTAAATTTATAAGATTCTTTCTTATCATCAGAAATTTTAAAGTTAATTATACAAAAGTTCTCAAACTATGATATTTATTTTAAACTACTCTTTAAATTTTAAAATATTTCATATTGATCCTTAAATTATTAGTATCACTATATTATTATCGTTCTATTAACATGTCGTTACCTCTATTATTAATAATATGCATCATTATCGTATGATAAAATGTGTCACACCTAATTAGCGATTAAAATATTTTAATAAATTTCTGAAGGTGTATGAATTAAACTTGTGACCTTAAAAAATCCTAACAGCCTACTACCACACCTAACTTGTATACTTGCGGATAATTTTATTTAGAGCGATTTCAAAGTAATATTTATTCATACATATTTTTTAATTTTTTAACGATGTGACACACTTTGCAAACAAAACGATTTGAATGCGGGTCTGTTAAAATAAATATCATCTTTTTTAATATGACCACTTGTTGAGTTCAATTAATACGTCAAGAGAGAAAGAAATGTAATCAAATTAATTTTTGGTCGATTACTTTATCGTAATATATATAAATTCCGCAATGTACTACAAGCTTAACCAAAATACATTACAAGGAATAAATAGTCACCCATTTCCATTCAACCCCTTTGTTTTCACTATACGTGGGGGTGACGCCATGAAAATGACAACAATTATAGGAAGAAAGTATAATAGCAATTCATTTTTTTTTGAACTTACGAAAATTTTTATTGGAAAACATGGAATTCTCTTAGATAAGTAAGATTCGATCTAAACTATTAAAGGGTTATGAAATTGCATCGTTGAGATATTTAGGACAATAATTGGGACAACTCAAGCAGCTGGAATATTGAGTGGAAGATGTTGTTGGGTTCAACTTTTTGTCTCTGAGCCTTTAAATTTGGCTGCTCTACGTACGTACTGGAATGAATGAAATGTGTGAAATCCTCATTGTATTTGCTACTATTAGATGATTCTCCATAATTTCAAAAACCAAAACGAAGATTAAAAAAAGAAGAAGATAAATTCCTCCATTAAAGAGCTTTGTATATGAGCAGGCAACTTTGTCGGCATATTGGCCTTAACCATACCCCACAATCATGGAGAAAAGAAAACGTAAAAAAAAAATTGGGTGAAAAAAATGGCCTTAAAAAAGGAACACAATGAACTATTAACCTGATTGATCAAAGTGGTAAGTAGTTTTGTATCATTTAAATAAATTTCGAGTTTCGAAATTTTATGTATACATAAAATTTCTGTTGGAAGACTCACCCACCAGATATACGATACAAATTAATTTAAATTAATTAGAGTAAAGCGCTGAGGAACAGAGAGTTAAACAAAAAAAATTGAATGAATGAACCAACTTTTGTGATAAACGCAAGCACTACAACACTCCCACCAACTTGTCATTATCAAAAACCTATCTACAAAAGGGTGGCCCCTTCATTCCATTTCTAGGTCTCAAACCTCAAAAACACACATAAGAATCTCTTACTTTTGGTTCTTAGTTCTTACCCTTGGTCGGAGGCGCCGAGAAAAATGTGGCGTGTGCTAGCCGTTTTGCGACGGAATCTCCAGAACATCAAGAAAAGCCACCGTGTGGCCGATGAGAACATGGTGGTCGCGGATGGGAGGAGACCCCATGGATCCTGGAACGGTCTCTCTGTGATTTACAGCGTCGTTAGAGCTCCCTTTTCCTTAGTTTCTTGCTTCTCTCAACCCCATGTTAATGGTGCCGATGGAGTCTGGGTTTCCAGCCATGAATTTGCTCAAATCTCCGAGATGAATCACTTGATGGTAAGTGACAGCATGCGTTATGCAATCTTGATGTAAAAGATCAAAAAAGAAAATAGATTTCATATGATAGAATTGTTTTTCTTTTCTTCTTCTTTGATCTATTTGGATAATCAAAGACTCGGATTTTTCATTTTTTAAACATCTGTCTAAGTTTGATATCTATACATATACATGTATTTGTATGAATAATATATATATATATACCGTAGCTGAGAAGTAACTTCAGGGTTTAATCTTGTATATTTGTATTGGGTGTGTGCTTGCAGTGTTTGTATAGACTCTGGTTTTCATGGTTTCTTAATCTGTTTCTTATGTAAATATAGATTTAAACCTCGCAAAACCCTAATCTTATGATTGAAAAAAGTTTGAGTTTGTGGTCTTCGTTTTGTTTTTGGTTTTTTATGAATGAAAATAAATGCTTTAATTAATATAAAAAAATGCATTTAATAAAGAGATATATAATTACAAGTTAATTTTTAATGACAACAGCATCTCTTTAAACTAATTAGTAGGATATTAGTTTTGGCATTAACAAGTTAAAGCGCTATGCTTAATTCCAGCTTAATATGGAATCAATTCTAAAACCTCTACTTTCCCGGACACCAATTAACCCTTACCACGCCAATGATTCCTAAAGGCATATTTGAAAAGAAGGAAAAAAAAACTTAAAAGTTGAATTTAAATGAAATTTAATTTATAAATATTGTGTTTTTCTATTAGTGATGATCGTGTAAGCTAACTAATTAATGGTTTTTATTTATTTATTTATTTGAATTCAACAGTATGCATTCAAAGCTTAATCAGAATGAGTGTTGATGGCACTGGTTTAAAGACGGGAAATTAGGAACACAAAAATGTTCTTTTTTTTTCTTTTGGCTTTTTGGTACTTTTTAATTACCATTAGTTTTGGAGCACTATAATGTTATTCTTAAGGAATATGCAGAGATTTAAAGCTTAAAATTTAAAAGGACTCCAATTGATATGTTTGGGGAAAATAAAGCAGATATGGAATGTTAAAATGAGAAGGATGTGAGGAATATATATATATATATATATATATATTTCCTTTCAATTTTATCGGTTTAATTGTTTTAGTCTTTTATTTTTAAACTATTTTATTCTTTTTTATCACATCATTTAAAAACTAGATATTTTATTATTCAAATATTAATATCATCTTTTCTTTTACAATTCAATAGTATATTATTATATTTACATTATTCATAAAAATATGAAATGACAACTTATATATACGCACACAAAATATAGAACTTAATCCCAAAGAATAAAACCCATTAATTAATGTTGTAGTAATCATGAGAAGGGTGTGATGGAATTGCATAACTGTGCAAATGAGGTAGGACTATTTTTCAAAAAAAAAAAACTCATACAACGAAAGATGTGGTCGAGCTTTCATGTATGTATGTATATGCATTTTTTATTATTTTTTTAGTGGGACATGAAATAAAATAAAACGAGAGTCAACTGCTTTCCATGTTCCAGAGAGAGAGAGAGAGATACATACATATGTGTGTATATGAATCATGAATCATGATAATGGGGATTCTACTTTGTAATGTGCACTAGTGTGATGAGTGCTATCATTGATTAGCTACAACTAATTCTATTGGAGACATTCATTATATATATATATTCGAATATTCTTAAGATGATTATAATGCAGTATATGTTCATACATATTCTTAACATTTTGACAATATACATATTTTACAGACAAAGCGATTTTAATCCGAATGTTTTAGGATGAACGTCATCCTCTTTTTCGCTAGGATCACTCGTTGGGTTCACATTTGTTATATATATAGTTAGGATCCACTTACACAATATAAAACTCTTTTAAATTTTACATATTTTTTGGATCGTTAGATAAATGAAATTGATGAATGGAGGATGTGTTTAATATATGGACTACATTAATTTCAATGTCAACTCAAATATTGGTAAGTTTAAACTCTTGGAGGAAGAATCATATCTTAATTATTTTGTAGGTAGACCACATGAATCACTGGTGTACACATATATACATAACTGATAACACAAAGCACAATTAATAAAAACCTTATTTATTTATCATCTTCATTAATTATATATTTTTATCTGAATTTAAATTTATCAAAATATTATTAAAATTCAAACAAACAAATGATGAATCTTGATCGAATATCTACGCGAATTATCTACAAAGGTAGAATGAATTTAAACAATATATTTGAAAAATTAAAATTCAAAATTTAGTTTAGAACGAGTCTGGAATGAGGATCGCACACCGTCAAATATCACTAACATAATTTCATTAAAAACTTCCCTAAACTTAAATGAAAGAAAAAAAAGTTTGTTATTTTATTACCAACAAGGGTCAAACATAGCCCACACAATGCAACAAAAGAAAAACAATACACCCGAAACAAAACTTCAAAAGTTAAAACTATAACAATCCACCAAAACCAAAAAAATCCAAGACAACAACGTTGTCACACCCCCATCTTGCTAAGAACATCCCCTTGCAAGAAAATCAAATGTTGTGGACAGTCCAACACCATTACTATGAAGCATAATGGGACATGTTCTGGAGCCAACTACATAAAAGCACCCTGCGCACAAAATGAGCTCGAAATCCTGTTAATGAATAAAATATATTAATTATATTAATGAATAAAAATTTTAAAATAAAAAAACACTCAAAAAACTTAATTTAGAAAGACAAATAAACTAATTAGTTCTAATCTGTTAAAAGAATCCTGTGGTTAATATATTTGTTTGAACTACAAACAAATTAATGAGAAAATTTTAATATGAAATATTCATTAATCAGAATTTCTGTTAAAAATGAAGTGTAGAAAGAAAGAATTAAAGAATTCATCTGGTTTGTATTATTTTCCAATCCGAGAATTAACTTACAACACCGAGTATTAATACACAAAGTAGTTAACTAAACTAGTAACTAACCAACTAATTACTGACAAACTAACCGCTATACTAGCAACTCTCTAGCAACTGATATGTATAACTCAACACTTCCTCTAAAGTTAGCGGGGAAAACACATCTTTGACCCCCAACTTACCTATCAAATAATCATGTTGTGGAGCCGCAAGAGCTTTGGTCAAAATATCAACTAACTGATTCTCCAAAGGACACATGTTCAGCAACCAAGAAATCTTCTTGTATCTTCTCTCTAATGAAGTGGCAATCAATCTCAATGTGCTTCATATTCTCATGAAAGACTGAGTTTGAAGCGATTTGCAGAGTTGCTTTACTATCGCAAAAGAGTTTAACAGGTCGTTTTTGAACAATTTGCAACTCATCTAACAGCCCACTCAACCAAACTAACTCGGTTGTTGTCATTGCCATGCTGTGATATTCAGCCTCAGCAGAAGAACGTGCCACGATATTTTACTTCTTAGATTTCCAAGACACCAAGGAATCACACAGCTTTATACAAAAACCTGTGACTGACCTCCTTGTCAGAGAATAAGAGGCCCAGTCAAAGTCACAAAAAACAACCAGTTACTTGAAGCTCTCAATAAAATACATTGACCTAAATTTTTCTTCACATATCGAACAACTCTTATGGCAGCATCAAAATGCACTCGTTGTGGCTAGTGCATGAACTGACTTAAATGTTGCACCGAGAAACCAATATTCGACCTTGTATGTTTAAGATAAATGAGTCATTCTATAAGTCTTTGAAAATGTTTCTTGTCTACAGAGTCTCCTTCACTGTCAGGCAGGTTTGAAGTTCATTGCCTTCTCTTGAAATGAACTTATTATTCTGCTCTAAAGGTGTACCAGCAGGTTTTGCTCCCCTTGCATCAGTATCATCTATCAGCTCTGACGCATACTTACGTTGGTTCAAGATTATTCCTTCTTTAGACTACAAGACCTCAAGTCCTAGAAAATATTTTAATTCTCCGAGATCTTTCATCTTGAAGCTGAAATGTAAGAAAACCTTCAACTCTTCTATCATTGCAGTATCATTCCCAGTTATGAGCAGGTCATCAACGTAAATAAGCACAAAAACCAACTTAGTACCTTCATGCTTTGTAAACAAGGAATAATCATGCTTGCTTTGTTTAAAATCTCTTGATATAAGAGCTTCAGTAAGCTTCTTATTCCACTGTCTAGATGCTTGCTTTAACCCATAGAGAGACTTTTGCAATCGATAAACCACATTCTCCCCCTGACTGCAAAAGCCATCGGATAGTAACATATAAACTTTCTCGGATAAATCACCCTGAAGAAAGGTATTATGGACATCCATTTGCCAAAGAGACCGGTCAAAAGAAGAAGCAAAAGCCAAAATCAAACGAACAGTAGTAAGCTTATCCACAGGAGAAAAAATCTCACTACAATCAACACCCTCTTGTTGAGTTATAACCTTTAGCCACAAACCGTGCTTTAAAGCGTTCTACCTCCCCAAAAGCATGATACTTAACTTTATAGACCCATTTACAACTAATGGCTACTTTACCGGGTGGCAAAGGTACAAGAGACCATGTAGAATTCAATTCCAGTGCATGAATTTCTTCTTTCATAGCTCAAACCTAATGAGGATGTTTACAAGCTTCAACCTATGTAGTAGGTTCAACAATATGAGAAGTAGAGGATAAAAACGATTGACTAGAGCAAGGAAGATGAGAATAAAAAATATAATGAGAAATGGAATAAGGAACAGAAGTGGATTGGTAAGTACAGACATAATCACCCAACCAATTAGGAGGTCTAAACACACAATCAGATTTTCGAGGCACAACAACAGTGGATGGATGAACAACCGGTGCACTTGTTAAAACATAAGGATGAGATGCGAATGATGGTACTTTTTAAAGATGGCACTGGTTTAAAGATGAGAAAATTAGGAACACAAAAATATTTTTTTTTTGTTCTTTTTGGCTTTTTTGGTACTTTTTAATTACCATTAGTTTTGGAGCACTATAATGTTATTCTTAAGGAATATGCAGTAATTTAAAGCTTAAAACTTAAAAAGGATTCCAATTGTTATGTTTGGGGAAAATAAAACAGATATAGATTTAGAATGTTAAAATGAGAAGGATGCGATGAATATATATAGAAAATAAAAAAGTCAAAAGAAAACCAACTACGGTCAATGAAAAATAGACATTGTTTTAATGTAAAATGACTTACCCATTAATTTTTGGTAAGTCGCTTTATTTCCTCCTATTCTCTCTACATATACTAACTTAAACCATAAATACTAACCCTAAACTTTAAATCCTAAACTATGAACTTTAACATAAACTATAAATCCTAAATGTTAAACCTTAAACACTAACCCTTAAACATTACATCCTAGACTAAACCCTAAAATATAAACCCTAGACTAAACCCTAAACCATAAACACTAAACCCTAAACATTAACATAAACTTTAAAACCTAAATATTAAATCATAAACATTAACAAAAACCCTAACCCTAAACTTTAAATGTTAACATAAATATTAAACCCTAAACACTAACACAAACGATAAACCCTAAATACTCACATAAACACTAAACCCTAAAACCTACACACTAAACTAAACACTAAACCTTAGCATAATCCCTAAACCCCAAAAATATTAAATACTAAACATTAAACAATGACATAAACCCTAAACCCTAAACCATAAACCATAAACCCTAAATAATATATACTAAACCCTAAAGACTAACATAACCATAAACCATAACCCCTAATCACAAAACCCTAAATATTATATCCTAAACATAAACCTTAAACCCTAAATCCTAAAACAAAATCCTAGATATTAAACCCTAAAAGCTAAAAGCTAACATAAACCTTAAACCTTAAATGTTATCGCCTAAATATTAAACCCTAAACAATAACATAAACCCTAACCCTAAACATTAACCATAAACAATAAACACTAACCTAAACCCTAAACCTTAACATAAACAAAAAACTCTAAACCCTAAATACTAAACCTTAAACACTAATATAAACCTTAAACAATAAACACTAACCCATAAACCCTAAATATTAACCTAAACCCTAAACATTAAGCACTAACGTAAACATTAGACCTTACATAATAACACAAACCCTAAACCATAAACACTAACATAAACTCTAAACCTTAAATGATAAACCCTAAAGCATAAATCCTAAATGCTACCATAAATCATAAATCCTAAAACATATGCACTAACCACCAACCTAAACCTTAAATACTAACCTAAACCATAAACACTAATCTAAACCCTAAACCTTAAATGCTAATTCATAAATGCTACCCTAAACCCAAGATATTAATCTAAACCATAAACCATAAACCATAAATGTTATCCTAAACCCTAAACACTAACCTAAACCTTAAATCATGTTTTGGTTGGAACTTGTTTTTAGCATTATCAATGCTTGTTTGTGAACTGTTCATGAAATTTTCAGAAAACTCTACCAAACAGTATAAAATGAATTGTACAAAATTATCCAAACACCGGAAAATGATTTTTGCAATAAATTTTTTTAAAAATTGTAGTTCATTTTCCAAAATTTGTTTTCTGAAAACAATTTTCAATGAAACAAGCAGACCCAAAATCTTCACACAAAACTATATATTACCGTTACGTATTATATAACAGCAATGATTTCAAAATTAACCTAACAAACAATGCGCAATTCTATCTTATGAAACAAGAGAAGCATGGATGACTTCTTCTTAAACTTGTAGACGAGTATGCACTTATTAAAGTAGGCTTCACAAACGCACATATATCCACAAGACAAGCAAGAGAAATAGAATATAACAGTATTCAACAAACAAAACCATAAAATCTTCACCCAAAACTATTAATTATCCGAGATAAAATCAACATATCCGTTCTTCTGCTAATAGCCTTGTGGTGTTTTTGGTTACACAACTTCCTCATCATCCCTACAAATCCACCCATAACACTTGCACGGTGCTGTTAGCAGAATAATAAAGAAAACAGGAGAAATTAATACAAAATGCTATTATACCAAAATATTTGAGAGGGCAAGAGCTCCCCAAACTGTACATATCTCCATGAAAATAGTCCCCTGTCTCGATATTAATACAAAATGAATTAATTAAAGTAAAAAACATTTAAATTATTTTTGTTTAAATTAAACCTTGTTTATATCTTATAGTTATAGATAAGCTTTATTATGCATGTTTGAGATTTATGATTATTCCTTCCAATGACATAATCAATAAAATATGAAACTAGACTCGCTCATTGATTAATGAAGGTTATATCAAATAATATTTTAATTAAAAAGTTAAACATAAAAATTAAAAGACGTTAACTAGAGATTTATCCATATTTATTTATGTTTTTTTTAAATAAAATTAGATATTATTTTATTTCCTTTTAATCTAAAGGATCAAAGTGGTGTTGGAAACATTTATACAAATATTGGTTTTAACTGAATTTGCAATTTGGGTGTAAGAAAGTATTTAAGATTCTCTTTGCAAGAGAGGACCCAAAACAATTGACAAAAGGAAAAAATATCATTTGGAAGGGGCAAGGCAAAATAGAAGAGAACACAGAGGATTAACTTAACCTCCTCTATTCTTATTCCTATTGTGCCTCCTCTCACCCTGAGATCTTAGTTTTTTTTGCAAGATTAGTCACTTGGGTCCCCTTTGATTTCTGGGTTTCCATACATTTCTTCATCTGTTGCTTAAATTTCCAATAAGCTTTTACAACCAATATCGGCTTCCTGACTGATCTTCTATTTGGGGTTTTGTTATTGATTTTCCCTTTTCGTTTCTGGATTCCAGGTTAAGTTAAATTCAGTGTTAGTGGGTTGGTTGATTGTCCAAGGATCTGTTTTGTTTCCAGTTTTGAATCAGGGAGAAAATTTTCAATCTTTATCCGGTTACACTTTTGTTGTTAAAATAAAAGGTATCGAATTGTATCTGCATTATTGTGATTAGATTGGTTTAATCAATGAAAGACATCATTTTGATATGATATTGTTAATTTGATTCGCGGAGAATGAAAAATTTGGTGTTGGCTTTTGATTGGTTTTTTTTTTTGTTTTGTTTTGTTGTTATTGCATTGAAATGTTAGTCTTGCATTGGATCTGGTAATGAATTTGGAGTTTGGACATTTTATGTTAAAGTTTGCATTCTCATTTGTATATGCAGAGAAAGATGTCTGAGAATGGTAAGCTATTTATTGGTGGAATTTCTTGGGACACCAATGATGAGCGTCTCAAGGAGTATTTCAGTAGTTTTGGTGAAGTGGTAGAGGCAGTGATCATGAAGGATAGGACCACTGGGCGTGCTCGAGGATTCGGTTTCATTGTTTTCTCTGACCCGGCTGTTGCTGAGGAAGTCATCAAGGAGAAACACAATATTGATGGCAGGATGGTAAGTTGGTTTTTAAGAAAAGCATTTTAGATCAATGTTGTCCAATGTACTTTTTGTTCTTTGATGCATTTAGCTTATTGAAGCAAAAGATGAAAATTCGATTCCTTATCCTAGTCATGAACTGATATTGTAATTGCAGGACTATATATACTTCTGGTTTTGTCCAACTTTATTTCAAAATTAAGCCAAGAGAAATAATTTCATGCTTCCTCTTATCTTTTTCCGTGTAATGATATTGGTTATGTTTGTAATTCTCTTAATTTAGTATAATGTTCTATGTTGAGAGGGTTAAGATTAATTTTTTAATCATTGTGTTACTTATGCTCAGGTTGAGGCAAAAAAGGCAGTTCCTAGGGATGACCAGAACATTATGAGTAGAAGCACTAGTGACATCCAGGGTTCACCTGGTCCAGGCCGCACAAAAAAGATTTTTGTTGGAGGTTTAGCGTCTACGGTCACAGAGAGTGACTTTAAGAAGTATTTTGATCAATTTGGGATTATCACAGATGGGGTAGTGATGTATGATCACAATACCCAAAGGCCTAGGGGTTTTGGATTCATCACTTATGATTCAGAAGAGGCGGTGGACAAAGTGTTGCTAAAAAATTTCCATGAACTGAATGGTAAAATGGTCGAGGTTAAACGAGCAGTTCCCAAAGAATTATCGCCTGGTCCTAGTCATAGCCCCCTTGGTGGATATAACTATGGTCTGAATAGGGTCAACACCTTTCTTGATGGCTACACTCAGGGATATGCTCCAAGTGATGTTGGAGGCTATGGACTTAGGATGGATGGTAGATTCAATACAGTTGCTGGTGGTCGAAGTTGTTTTCCTCCTTTTGGTTCTGGTTATGGATTGGGCATGAACTTTGAGCCAGGCTTAAACCCAAGTTTTGGAAATGGTGCAAATTTTAGTAGTAATATGAACTATGAACGGGGATTGAGCCCTTACTATATTGGTAATACAAATAGATTTGGTAGTCCTATTGGGTATGATGGAGTTAGTGGAGGTAATACTTCCTTTTTCAGTTCAGTAACCAGGAACCTTTGGGGAAATGGGGGACTCGATTATAATACCAATGCTGCTAGTTACAATGCATTTACAGGATCTGGAAGTGGGAGTGTTGGAGGAAGTGCCTTTGGAAACAGTGGAATTAATTGGAGTTCTGCAATTGCTGGTCAAGCTGGAGGGAATAACGTTTCTAGCAATAGTGTGAATTTCGGGTATGGAAGTGGTGATAGCATCTTTGGGTTGGGGACAGCAGGGTATGAAAGAAATAATGGGACCAATTTGGTGCCAACATCATCTTCATATGTGACATCAAATGCTGGTTATGATGGTGCCTTTGCAGACCTTTATGGTGGTGCTTCAGTTTATGGGGATAACACTTGGCGATCATCAACACCTGAGCGAGATGGTTCCGGTTCCTTTGGTTTTGGACTTGGTAGTGCCACTTCTGATGTTTCGGGTAAAAGTTCCCCTGGTTATGTTGGTGGTTATAGTGTTAATAAGAGACAAGCAAATAGAGGTAATACTTCTTACGTAACTTCCTAACACAATCTTGTATTGTGTATATCATTTACATTTGACAGCTTTTGTAATCTCTCACAAAGACACTTATCATATAGTTACTGTAGCACAAACAAACACAGACTTTTATTTAGGAAACATGGTTATAAATTGAATATATTTGGGTTTTTTGTACTTACAGATTCTGATATTCTTTTGTTCA
Organism: Hibiscus tridactylites; assembly: GCA_958450335.1. Taxonomy (NCBI): domain Eukaryota; kingdom Viridiplantae; phylum Streptophyta; class Magnoliopsida; order Malvales; family Malvaceae; genus Hibiscus; species Hibiscus tridactylites. Next base: position 3,684,216 of record OY288272.1, on the reverse strand, counting down.
GGAATTGCTACCTAGGAGGAGATTATTTTGGTCATCACAAAATACTGTAGGTGAAGGTAACTTATGAAGCAAGTGATCTGTGAATTCTGCACATTTCCCTCATTTATATGTCTGGATTAAAAGAAAGTTGGTTATCTAGAACTAACTGGAGTGCCTTTTTTGAAGAACAATATATTTAGAGTTAGAGATCACAGTGAATTTTGTGTTAAAGTTTCATTTTTCGGTATTCGGGTGAGATCAGATTCCGGGATATAGTCAGAAAAAGTATCATGCATCTCATATAAGGCGGTGATGCATAACAATATAGTTTATAGACTATCCCCCCTAGATTTTTATGTTCTGTAATGGCTCTGGCAAAGTTGTGGTTCTTGTCCGAGCATGTTTTGTTTCGTTTTTTCGGGTTCGTCTCTCAGCCAAAATGTAGCTGGGAGATCCTTGTTCATTTATTAGTGTGAAACACTGAAAGGGTTACCCATCTAGGGTCCCTCTAAATAAGTTACAAACGTATGCTCATTCTTTCTCCATTCTGATATACTGAAATAGATTACATGTTGCTTGCAATATTCCAGCCCTGTTTGCCATTGGTTCTCTACTTTTCCATGATTTCTCAGAAGCTGTTTTCATTTTCAACTTTCTCGAATAATCGCACGAGTTAATCGAATTAAATTTGGATTTTGTTCAAATTTTTTGTTTGACTCATACATAAAAACTACTTTGTAGATTGGGTACTTTGCTCACATGTGTTCCTGTTAGAATTTGATGGTTTTGTCATTTTTTCCCTTTTGCAATAAAGTTTTTCAGACTTTGGTGTATATAATTATACATAAGGGACCTCCATTATTGTTTGACCAAGCCTTTCATGTAAAGGTAGGTTTGGAAAATGTCAAAAAGCCAAAATATAATTGTAACACATGGGCAATGAATTCATTCTTTTAGTAATTTAAAATTAAATTAATTTTAAAAAATATAATTCATCTTTAAAATTTAATAGTAACTGATAAAATATTTAAAATAAGTAGGTTCCGAGACACATTCATGAAATATTATGTGCCATCAAAACATATTAAAACTATAAAGTAAAATACAAGCAAAGAATATGATTAGAATAAAAGCAACACAAAGTATATTTGTACTATTGTAGATTAATTTAATATATATATATATATATATATATATATATATATATATATATATATATATATATATGAATATGATTATTGGTTATTTTATTTACTATCCTAATATATTAGATAAAAATACCATTATAACAAAAACCTTGAGTAGACTAATGATATTGATATATAACATTTTCAACTCAAAAGTACTCACTTTTCAAATGTAAAAAAAAAAAAAAAACTAAAATGAATTTCTTGATGTAGTCGAAGGACTTCTAGTAGACTTTAACTAATTGGTAAACTACGCTAATAATCATCAATTTATTGTATTTTGTCACCGAACTGCTTTTTTGGGGAAAAACATCACTAACCTTTTTTTTAAAAATTTTTGATTACAATTACAATAAATTTAATAATGATACAAACATAACATTTTCAACTATGATTAACAATAATATAGTGATTATTAATGTAGTTTACTTTTGGGTAAAATACATCACAAATCACTTAATTATAGATTTGGTAACAAATAACTCATTTTCTTCTTAAAGTAACAATTTAGTCACCTAATTAAATTTTTTTACAAACATATCACTTTGTCGTTAAAATTAAAACAGGCGACTTGGTTAAATAATAATTTTAATCCCAAAATTTATTCATTCTATCGATTTGATCATAATTCAAAAAATTTAACCATTCATATCCAAAAATTTTATTAGTGAAGTGATATGCCTATTTAGCACGTGGTGTTAGGGTTAATAATGAGTATGTTATATTAGCATGTCAGTTGTCTAGTGTGAAGTAGTTGTGTCTGTCAAGCTATCACATTTTTTTATTATCTAATTGTTAGACAATAATATAAAGTGAGGCAAATGGTCGAAGGATGTGCCCGAAGGGTGCAATATTTTTAGCTGGGAATCAAACTTAGGTTCCCCGGGAATAAATGGCATGGGTTTGCTATTAAATAAAGTGGCCGTTTGTGATATAAAATACAAAATGTAATATATGTTATAGTTTGTTGTTAATGCAATGAAAAAATAAATATAAATTAAGGAGACTCGAACATGACACACTTGAGACGTATAAAAACATTTAAACTAACGTAGAAATATAATATTAAAATTAAAGTTCACAACATTTTATATATATTAAAAATTTTAAAATTATAGTTAATTCATGATTTAAAATAATAAATTTAAAATTATATTAAAAATTCAAACTCACAAATATAACTCTAATCTTAAGTTAAGTTTGAGTTCGTTAAATAATTTTTTAATATAATTTTAAATTTTTTAACTAATTTAATTAAATTTTATTAAAAATAAAAATATAGTAATTAAATTAAAGTTAATACCATGAAATAAATAAGATTAAAAAAATTAAAGTTAACCCAAATATAATTTTTATTTTTAATATAATTTAATATATATAAATATATAAGATGTTATCAATTTCAATTTAAATATTATATTTCTACATTGGTTTAAATGTCTTTTTTATACGTCTCAAGTATATTATGTTCGAGTCTCTTTAATTCATATTTATTTTATTTTTTTATATTAACAACAAACTAAAACATATATTATATTTTGTATTTTATATCACAAATGACCACTTGGTTTAGTGGCAAACCTATGACATTTACTCTAAGGGAACCTAGATACAATACCCAGTAAGATAGTAGTTAAAATAAAACCAATTAAATAGTTCGATGATCAAATTTTATACTGCTATATAATATATAGTCTCTAAAATCTCAATTTTTTTTCTAATTCTCTTTCCAAACAAAACGTTTTTCTTACATTTCCCTTGTTGCATTTATATAATACAAAATTCTAAATTTATTATTTATATGAATATTTGTTTGTTGCTAAAAAAATGAATATTTGTTTTAATTGAATTTGCATTTTGGGTGTTAAAAAATTTGAGATTTTTACTATAAGAAGGACAGAACAAAATTGAAAGAAGGAAATATTATTTGAAGCGGGGAAGGCAGATAGAAGAGAACAAAGAGGATGAAATTAACCTCCTCTATTCTTATTCCTATTGTGCCTCCTTTCAGATCTTAGTTTTTTTTGGTGCAAGATTTGGCACTTGGGTTTTGCTTTGATTGGTGGGTTCTTTTTTGATGAATCTGGATTTGTGTTCTAAATCTTTGGCTCAAATTTCCAATAAACTTTTACAGCTAATATCAGGTTTTTGATTGGTCATCTATCTGGGTTTTGGTTTTTTTGCCTCTTTTCATTTCTGAATTCTAGGCGAAGCTAAATTCTGGGTTGGTTGGTTGGTTTATTGACCGTCCAAGGATCTGTTTGTTTTTAGATTTGAATCGGAGAGAAATTTTCATAGTGCATCGGATTACACTTTTTTGTTAAATAAAAGGTATTGAATTCTATCTGCATTATTGTGATTAGATTGCTATAGTGAATAAAAGACATGATTTTTTTTTGAATGAATAAAAGACATGATTTTTTTGAATGAATAAAAGACATGATTTTGATTTGATATTGTTAATTTGATTCATGAAGAAGGAACATTTTGGTATTGGTTTTTGATTGGTTTATTGTTGTTGTTGCAAATGAAATTTTATATATTGCATTTGATCGAATAATGAATTTGACCGTTAAAGTATGTATTTTGTTTAGATTTGCGGATGGTTTGGATCAAACTAGTTTTTCTGTAATGCAGAGAAAGATGTCTGAGAATGGTAAGCTGTTTATTGGTGGAATATCTTGGGACACCCATGATGAGCGCCTCAAGGAGTATTTCAGCAGTTTTGGTGAAGTGGTAGAGGCAGTGATCATGAAGGATCGGACTACAGGACGTGCTCGAGGTTTCGGTTTCATAGTTTTCTCTGACCCAGCTGTTGCTGAGAAAGTCATCAAGGAGAAACACAATATTGATGGCAGGGTGGTAAGTTGTTGATCTTTAAGTTTAAGCAACCCTCTTTATATGAATGTTGTCCAATGCACTATTCATTAATCATTGCTGCTATTAGCTTACTGAGGTGAGAGGGGGGAAATTCAATTCCTTATGAGTGTATGAACCTGATATTGTAGTTGCAGGAATTCATATAGTTCTGGTTCTGTGTCCAGCTAAATTTCAAAAATTAAGCTGAGTGTAACTGTTTCATGCTTCCTCTTATTGGTCTTTTCCTTCGCAAAGATTGCGGTAATGTTTGTAATTCTTGTAATTTAGTACAATTGTTTATACTGAGATGAAACCGTTTCTGCTCTAAAGGATTATTTTTCATCATTGATTATTCGTGCACAGGTTGAGGCCAAAAAGGCAGTTCCTAGGGATGACCAGAACATTATGAGTAGAAGCACTAGTAGCATCCAGGGTTCACCTGGTCCAGGCTGCACAAGAAAGATTTTTGTAGGAGGTTTAGCATCTACAGTCACAGAGAGTGACTTCAAGAAGTATTTTGATCAGTTTGGGAATATCACAGATGTTGTAGTGATGTATAATCACAACACTCAAAGGCCTAGGGGTTTTGGATTCATCACTTATGATTCAGAAGAGGCAGTGGATAAAGTGTTGCTAAAAAATTTTCATGAACTGAATGGTAAAATGGTGGAGGTTAAACGAGCAGTTCCCAAAGAGTTATCACCTGGCCCTATTCGTAGCCCCCTTGGTGTATATAACTATGTTTTGAATAGGGCCAACAACTTCCTCAATGGCTACACTCAGGGATATAATCCTAATAGCCTTGGAGCGTATGGACTTGGGATGGATGGTAGATTCAATTCAGTTGCTGGTGGTCGGAGTGGGTTTCCTCCTTTTGGTTCTGGTTTTGGAATGGACATGAACTTTGAGCCAGGGTTTAACCCAAGTTTTGGAAACGCTACAAATTTTAGTAACTATGGACAGGGAATGAGCCCTTATTATATTGGTAATACAAATAGGTTTGGTAGTCCTATTGGGTATGATGGAAGTAATGGAGGCGGAGGTAATACTTCCTTTTTCAGCTCAGTGACCCGGAATCTTTGGGGAAATGGAGGGCTCAATTATAATGCAAATGCTGCTAGTTCCAGTGCCTATGCAGGACCTGGAAGTGGGAGTATAGCAGCAAGTGCCTTTGGAAATAGTGGAATTAATTGGAGTTCTCCAATTTCCAGTCAAGGTGGAAGGAATAATGTTTCTAGCAATAGTGTGAATTTTGGTTATGGAAGTGGTGATAACAGCTTCAGGTTGGGGACTGCAGGGTATGATAGAAACACTGGGACTAATGTGGTGCCAACATCATCATATGCAGCATCAAATGGTGGCTATGATGGAGCCTTTGCAGATGTTTATGGTGGTTCTTCATTTTATGGGGATACCAATTGGCCACCATCAACATCTGAGCGAGATGGTTCTGGTTCCTTTGGTTATGGACTTGGTAGTACCATTTCTGATGTTCCGGGTAAAAGTTCTCCTGGTTATGTTGGTGGTTATAGTGTTAATAAGGGACAATCAACTAGAGGTAAGACTTCCTACTTGGCATCATCAGTGTTATTTAAATTCATGGGAGTTTAGTAGCATTAATAAAAGAACCTTAAAACCTTTCATATGAGGCTCCGCTAGGTTTACTTCTTTGGGCTAGGCTTAAATTTTGCTGCATTCCTCTTAGTAATATGAATTTTTTTTTGTTAATATCTGCATGACTTCTTGCTAGTTTGAGCCAGAATGTCGGTCAAGATTGATAGGAATCTTTCGAACATAATGATCGCATGATTCATTTATTAATTGAATGTGGTTGTTTATATGTAATGCGTATAACTTTGCATTTGACAGTTCTGTAATATCTCTGAAACCAGTTATATAATTTGTTAGCTTTTAATGAAGCTTTGAATCTCCAAGGAGGGGACAAGAGAGAGTGAAGTTTTGATTGACTAATTAATGCCACTAAGAGTTTTTAAATATGATATTAATGTTTAAGCTGTTTCACGAAATTAATCGTTTTCTTATACAATTTTTTCTTATCATAGAGTAACTGTAGCACAGATAAACTCCGATACCTCTCCCCTATCTTATTGTTTGGAAGGTTTTAAGTAATTGTATTTTAGAATGGGTAGCACCTTTAAATTTATGTTTTAGTAAGCTATAAATAAGAATTCTTGTTGATGGATTGTCAAGATATTCAGTTGTTGAAGTCTAAGATCATATTTAATGGAGAGAATACAAGTATCTTATACGGACATTTTTTCCCCTGTCCTTCACCTTCTTTAGTTCAGTTTCTAGTCATTCGATTTTTGATTTTATGGTCCCTTTTTTGGGTAGGCCAGTAAAGCAATTGCTTTTGCTCTTTCTTCTTTGGTTTTCCCATTAAAGCATAACTAGGTTCGGTGGGTCTAATGCCTACTCTACAATTTTCCTCTTGATTGTGATGCATCGTGTTTCAAAGCTTAAAGTGGGTAATGATCTCTGAGAAGAAAGATGCCAGAAACAGAATGGCAAATACGAATGAGTAAAATTTGGGCCTTGCTCATTTAGATTTAGCCCTGCTGATTTAGCATTGTATTTCTGATATGACATCGTGAACTTTAACTGTGTTTCTCTTGGTATCGAGAAAGTGGCATCATTCTGTTTTCTTGACTTGTCACTATCTTCTAGACTTTTCTTTCTGTAGATTTGAGACCCAATAATTTGCTTATAGGTCTCTTTTGCCACTCCTTTCTTTCTCTGTAATTTAAGTTCATGAAAGCACGATCGTTACTGCTAAATGAGTGCCTGTATTTTGTTGTTATTGAGCTTTGTTAGAAATAGAACTCTCCTGTCAAGGGAGTATTCATTGCATCTATTTCTTTCTCATGCCACTTGTAATTGATCTACTACTATCTTGTTCCTCTGAAGAATCCAAACTCTCTCTTAATTGATCCTAAAAACATGCTTTATAGTGTACTCCCAAAAACATTGTTATAAATACTTTTATGCTGACAAATTTTGGTTTTCTCTTGGTTCAGGAATTGCTACCTAGAAGATTAATTCGGTTATCACTATACTGTAGGTGGAGATAACTTGTGACGCAAGTGATCTGTGAGTTCTGTTCATTTCCCTCGTTAATCAATATGTTTCGGTTTTAAGAAAGTTGGTTATCTAGAGCTAAACGAAGTGCCTGTTTTTGGAGAAATACGTTTTTAGTTAGGGATCATAAGGGGTTTTGTGTCAAGGCTTGAGTTTTGAGTTATGTTTTTAGGGTTCATTTTTGGTATTTGAGTGAGATGTAAAATCAGATTACGGGATATAGTCAGAAGATGTACCATGCATCTCATGTAAGGCAGGTGATGCATAATGATATAGATTATAGACTGTTTTTTACCATTAGATTTTATGTTCTGTAATGGCTCTGGCAAAGTTGTGGGTTCTTGTCAGCTATGCTTTGTTTTGTTTTGTTTATTTTTCCTTTTCTTCCATTATCCGGGTTCGTCTTTCAGCCAGAATGTACCTGAGAGATTCTTGTTCATTTATTAGTGTGAAACATTGGAAGGGATGCCCATCTAGGGTTCCTCCGAATAAGTTTTAGACATATGCTCATTCGTTCACCGCCTGAACTTCTGTTCTAACAGGATTGAAACTTTCTTTCTGAAATACTGAAATGAATTATTTTAACTGATTTCAACACTAAATATGGAAACCTTGCTCATAATTAGTTATGTATATGCTGCTGTTGTTCGTTATATTCATCTATCGTGTCAAGTTGCTTACACTTTCGTGCGTAATAGCCATTAATTAAAATCAGGTTCGAATCATGCTTGCAGTCCTTGTTTTATTCACTTTTTTCATGTCCATTTCCACTTGGATGCCAATTTGGGAAAGAATAAGGGATTGCAGATATCTGCAAATTGCCAAATGAATGCCTTGGGAGATATGTAGCATGATCCAAGTTGTTCCCCTGGTGCATTCAACTATCTATGAATAATGCTTTTAGATTATAATAATGAAAGGGACAGCTTAAAGGGAGACCATTTGGCTTGCAGCTTTATCAAAAGTGGCAAATATCTAAAATATTCTCTTATTCATTCTCAGGCTGCCATTTCCTCAAGTAGGAGTTTTTTAGATTATCTAATAACCCAAAAGTGGGATGAACCCTTTCTACCCTTTACAAAATGTTTTTAATCAGTTAATTTGATTTCTTCGGCAACCTGTAAATTTTTAAAAAATTCCAACCCTACAAAGCTACACTAGGGCGACAAATACTTTTGACCAAGGGGGAAAAGGAAACTAATGGGGACAATATATCCCTTTGTAAGAACTTAGCCCATTGCTTTGAAAAGAAAATGCATGAGCCAATTATTTAAACGGTTTTGTGGTGGTGGTGATTAGATGTTGACGGCTCTGGTTGGTAGCACCCTCCGTTGATGCTTCATCGATGATGTTAATGATTTGATCGAATTCGCGACTGCAATGTTCTTCCAAGTTTCAAAACTGGCCATGTGCACCATTTAAGTCGTGGAAAGGATAGTAAATGTTGATATTTGAACTCTAATCGTACGTTATCGGATGATTGTACGAATAAATGAGCCAGCTGGTATAACTTCCTTTTAGATTACTAGGCTGGGGTAGAGTAGTTTTTATTGGATCAGGGGTCATAAGAAAACTGAGGTTTGGTACTTTCAGCTCTTTTGAAGATTGAGCGTACACAAAACAAAACAAGTAGAGTGGTTCAGATTGCAGAAGAAATATGATCATGTTCCAACAACATATTCGAAACTTCTCATCGAAAAGCAAAATTTGCTTCAACTTTACATAAAAGCATAAAACAAAAACTTGTTGCTTTGAACAATACGAAGCAACATATTTTTCATCCTGTATATTTGGCCACAAATACAACAACTTGAAACCTGTTGTTCAAAGCAGCCTCCTTAAACCATTTAATCTCTCTAGTTATGGGTTCCGCTGCCTTTATCCGACCCTGAAATCAGTCCCTCCCTCCTCATCTTTTCTTCTTTAGATTTCCTGCAAAATATCACCCAAGAATTCACTTCCAAAGCTATACAAACACCTACCAATGTCGACAAGCACAAACAATACCCCAGCTTTGCATAGGACCCGCCTTCCCCCATTACTTCGAAGCCTTGGAAAACATTCACAACCCCAAGAACCACGCACGAATACCCAACAAAATGGTGGTAAGATTTCCAGTACTTCCTGAATTTATGTGTGGTCTTAGGCCTAAACAGCAGAGCAAGTGTTTGAAGAGCCCCCAAGCAAAACGCTGCAAATCCAAGCTTCCTATGGAGTCCATAAGTCACTCCTGGTGACATTTCACCCATCCTGATCCCAAGTGCAAACCCCACAGTTCCCAGGAAAAAAGCCGACAATTGGATCCCCGAATGAACGTAAAACCATGTAGGTCCTAGCGCTTGAACGTGGCGCAAGTATCGTGCCGTAACGGCTCCCATCGGGAGTAATATGCCCCAGGAGATGGCGTT